>PNEQ01028152.1:0-14326 GCA_003012365.1 Medauroidea extradentata
CAATAGGTTATCGTTCCCGCACAGCAGTTTGTTTTTAGGCTGGTGTACTCGAACTACAATTTTTTAGGCTGGTGTACTCGAACAATAGGTTAGCGTTCCCGCACAGCAGTTTGTTTTTAGGCTGGTGCACTCGAACAATAGGTTATCGTTCCCGCACAGCAGTTTGTTTTTAGGCTGGTGTACTCGAACTACAATTTTTTAGGCTGGTGTACTCGAACAATAGGTTAGCGTTCCCGCACAGCAGTTTGTTTCTAGGCTGTGTTGCTCAACTGACAGTTTAGTAATTCGCTAGAGTATGTACTCGAACTACAGTTTTTAGGCTGGTGTACTCGAACTACAATTTTTTAGGCTGGTATACTCGAACCAAAGCTTTTCTAGGCTAGCATATCCGTGCAAAAGTTTGTTTCTTAGCTGGTGTTCTCGCACATCTGTCTGTTTCTAGCTCGAATGTACTCAAACAACAATTAATTTTTCCTTATTTGTACTTTAATTGTGTAATTTATCTCGCCCATCTGTACTCGAACAACAGTATGTTTTCAGCTCTTTTATTCTCTAACTACAGTATGCTTATAGCTCGTCGGTAGTATAATAACAGCATATCACGTATCTGGCACGTTTGTAGCAGTTCAATTGGTTTTTTATAGTTAGTTTTTACTAAGAAATAGCAGTTTGTTTCTCGGCTAGCATGTTCGAAATACAGTTTGTTTGTAGGCTTGTGTATTAAAACAAGTATTTGTTTATAGCCTAATACACTCGTATTATAATATGTTGTTGCTCGTTTGTGTGGGAACAAATGCATATTTCTACCGTTCTCTACTTACACAACAGTTTGGTTCTAGGCTGGTCTACGCGTACAGTTTGTTTATACGCAAATAATAGTATGTTTCTACAATTGTTGTGTGCACACATACTGTATGTTCTACCGCCTTCGCGTGTAAACAATATAATGTTTCTACAATTATTGTGTGCACACAAACTGTACGTTCTACCTCCTTCGTCTGAAAACAATAGTATGTTTCTATAGTTATTGTGTACACACATACTGTATGTTCTACCTCCGTCGTGTGTAAACAATAGTATGCTTCTACAAATATTGTGTGCACACAAACTGTATGTCTTACCTCTTTCGTGTGTAAACAATAGAATGTTTCCGCAATTAATGTGTCAACACAAAATGTATGCCCTTCATTCTTCGTGTGCAAACAACAGTATGTTTTTAAGCTGCTGTGCTCATAGAACAGTTTCGATTTTCTAGGCTCGTGTACGTGTTACGTGCCATATGATAGCCACCCTAATTAATAAAGAGTCGGGTTAGTAGCCCGAATATGATGCACGGTACTATGAACTGAGATGAGGACATTAAGAGCTTATAGTTGGTTCTACTGTGTTAAAAAGGATGCATGGTACTTTGGACTGAGCAGTTGATATTAAGAGCTTATAATTTGCACTACTGTGTTGAAATGGATGCAAAGTACTATGGACAGAGAAGAGGAAATTAAGAGCTTATAGTTGGCGCTACAGTGTTGAAATGGATGCACGGTAGTATGAACTGAGATGTGGATATTAAGGGCTTATAGTTTGTACTACTGTGTTAAAATGGATGCAAGGTACTATGGACTAAAAAGTGGACATTAAGAGCCTATAGTTGGTACTACTATGTTGAAATGGGTGAACAGTACTATGGACTGAGAATTGGACATTAAGAGCTTATAATTGGTACTACTGTGTTGAAATGGGTGAACAGTACTATGGACTGAGAATTGGACATTAAGAGATTATAATTGGTACTACTGTGTTGAAATGGATGCATGGTACTACGGACTGAGAAGTGGACGTAAGTGCTTATAGTCGGTACACTTGTGTTAAAATTAATGCAAGGTACCATGACTGATAAGTGGACATTAAGAGCTTATAGTTAATACTGCTGTGTTAAAATGGATGCACGGTACTATGGACTGAGAAGTGGACATTAAGGGCCTATAGTTGGTACTACTGTGTTGAATTGTATGAACGGTACTTTGGTCTGAGAAGTGGACATTAAGAGATTATAATTGGTAATACTGTGTTGAAATATATGAGTAGGGGAGCATGCGTGGACTGACCCAAAAGGAAGCAAAACTGGCATAACCTGCATTTGATTAACATGGATCCCCCTCTCCCGGGTGGTGCTTGCTTGGGCTCTGATAGGCCAATATGTTTTCTAGGGGAGTGTGTCCTGTGTTGTGGTTGGTCAAGACATTTTATTTTCCTGGTCTGTGATTGGCCAAAACGTTTGTGGAGGGTGATATCCCCACCCTGTATGTGGGTGAGGGGTGTGTGTACGTCGGCGAGGGGTATAGGGGAGGCTGTATACAGAGGGGTTGGCGACCCTTTTCGAAGAAATAGTGTCTAAACGCCATTTGGGTATTGATTGTTATGAGCAAGGGAGGGTTTAGGGGAGGGGTGGAGGAGTCCCTCCTTGAGGGTTGTCTACAAGATGCATAGCATCTTGAAGACATCTTGAAGAAATCTTCAAGACGTTACAAGGATTGTGCTAGAAGGCTTATCACATATTTGTCCCATCTCCTTGAGACGTCTACAACTCCCACACTCCTAATGTCTGTAAGACACATCTCAAGATGCATAGCATCTGCATGATACATCTACAACCTTAAGAAGACTGCAAGTCGTCTACAAGAAATATTGAAGACATCTTCAAGACATCTTGAAGAAATCTTCAAGATGTTACAAGGATTGTGCTAGAAGGTTTATCACATACTTGACCCATCTCCTTGAGATGTCTACAACTCCCACAGTCCTAATGTCTGTAAGACATATCTCAAGATGCATAGCATCTCCTTGAGACATCTACAACACACGCCCCTTTTCTCCTTAAGAAGACTGCATGACATCTTCAAAACGTCTAGCAGATCCTTGAGACATCTTCAAGACATCTTGAAGATGTCTTCAAGATGGCGCTGGAGGGTGTGTGTGCAACACATATGACACCATCTAACACTTTGTGTATCACAGGTTTGTAATACCCCCTCCAACACTCACCTCCAGCAGCAGCAGTACCACCTCCTCCTAACACGGTCACTACTCGAATGAAGAGGGGAGACAGGCTTTACTAGTGTAAAAACCTACCTCCCATCCATTCATTCTACTCAATTGATACCCCTCCATTTCTCCAACACTATATGTTGATGCTCAGCAGTCATTGATACTCATTTGGCTGCCTTCTCCCGAAGTGTACATGAGGAAGACATACTGTATGAAAGCCTCTTCCACGACACATCGCCGCAAGATTATGTACATCATACACGTCAAATCACTATATTACTTAATGTACAACACAAAACCAGTAGTAACCTTAAGCATACTACGATATAAAAAAAATTATTAAATATAAAACACTGACACACTACTACAACAAGCTCTGCACATAAATAGCACTCAAAGTAAACTTTACACCTTCATATGCATATTAGTTTACTGTAGATAAAAGGTAAATACACAACGAGGATTCCAGTTACGCAAATTTCGCCTTTACTGTACATCTGCAGCTCTTTTATTATGAATTTCGGATTTACGTGGAAGCTCTGTGCATTACATATCATTTAAACAAGTTAAACTATCGTTCGTAACTAACTTACGACACTAGCAGAGTTGCCCGTAACTCGCATATGCTTCCAACATGTAACACAAATTGAGTGAGAGAGTTTGGTCAGCGCTTAGTATCGAGGTATTTAGCTCTAGTAAGGGGTGTCATGAGGTGTGTGTGAAGCAGCACCTGGATAAAGGGCGGACGAAATGGGAGGTCCGAGAGAAAAACCACAGTTACGACGACATCGTCCAGTATGTATCCCACATGCAAAAATCCAGATACTGACCGCGCCAGGAATCGAACCCAGATCACCTTGGTGGGAGGCAAACGGTTTGTCAGGACGGCCATCGCAAACACACCTAACATAAACCATGTGAACACCAATACTCGAAATTCATTGCAGCGAATACTAATGTTTTTTACGAACCTATGTATCAAGGATTTAATTTGGGTACATTCAAAAGGATCACACACACATCAGTATAGGACACTCTTAAATTAAAAATTATTATATCATATATTAAATGCGATTTTCATTACTTAAGGTGGTCACCTACCCAGACCAACATCCGCCATGCAGAGCTTCACCTGTTACTAAATTATTCGAAAACTATTCAGTGTGCATCTACGTAGAAAAAAAAAAAAAAAGAAATAATATCTTGTGTATCCTCATTACTCAAAACATCTACTGAATTGTATGACTTACATTCATGCACCTGGTAAAAAAGTCTTGAAAATGCTTGTTTTGCACACTTTTTTTAGGTACGACAAACTTACTGCAAATTAATTAAAAAACATTAACGTGCACCGTACACCTTCAGTTTCAATGTTAGGTAGACTCATTCTTGATTATAATTTGTCATCGGTAAACAAATGTTATAGTACGATAGGATAACAGCCCAAACTCAAAAGTCTGTAAAATATGTGTGACATGAAGCGAGATCCTATGATGAAGCAGAAACGAGAGCGAGGGAACAGGCAGTACACCGAGAAAACCTGCCCAACAAAATAGAACCTCC
This sequence comes from Medauroidea extradentata, assembly GCA_003012365.1. NCBI lineage: Eukaryota > Metazoa > Arthropoda > Insecta > Phasmatodea > Phasmatidae > Medauroidea > Medauroidea extradentata. Next base: position 4,606 of record PNEQ01028152.1, read on the forward strand.
TGCAGGTGAAACGTCCGTCGTCAACCCAGACGGGAAAGGATCCTGGTTCGCCTTTGAGGAAGGCGAGATCTCTAACCACAATGACAGTTGTCAACTTGCAACTTCAAACAGCGTTACTTACAATTTTTTAAAAACATATTTTACTCAAATCGCATATATTGCGTAGGAGTAGCAATAGTTTATCAGAAAACAATACATTAGTTTTTTAAGAACAAATTAAACCAAATGCGGAAATCATTTCTCCGTTAAAAGAACATTACATAATTATTGCTACACACACATACAAACACACACATAATTACACACATATATACATAGATACACACATACATTCTCAAACAAGCACACACACACAAAATGCATATTAGTGTTACTTTATGCAAAATAACGATACTGTATTAATGTAGCCACCACCCCAAACCGCTGAAGACCACGGAGAGCTTCATCAACCCTAACATGAATAAGCCAAAATGACTCGACGAGCATGAGGAATATCAACCTCCTATAGAGACGAGTTGGCGAGAAGACTAAACAACAGTTCACTGACTTGAGCCTATGGTGAGGCGTGATGTGTCGCTCGTATCGCTTCCATCTTACTAGACCTCTAACACATGTACTATATCCACCCAAACGATCACCTTAAGAAGATGGTCAGAACAAAATTACCTGTAAACATTTTCCACACTGCCGAAGATTCCACTCGCATGCAGTAGTGATGAGGAACAAGGTAAGATGACTTTATAGCTAGTTAGAGACAACAACGCGTAACCAGGTAAGTACGCAGGAGAATAATCAACCCCTAACATTTTCACCAACCCAGCATTCGTTTGGAGCGAATTCGGAAAACCATGGGAAACCGAAACCAGGAAGGCTTGCAGGGTTTCCATCGGATCGCTGTAACTATGAGTGAAACACATGTAATTCGTTTCATAACAATGTGACCAGTGTGCGTGGTGGCATAGCTGTGAGAATCGCTTATTTAAATTCATGTTAAGTGATTCGGTTCCAGTATGAGTGATTTTTACAAGAATGTAATTTTTTTAATTATATGTATGTGTTATTTAGATGTTTTACATACCCTCAAAAAGTAACAGACAAACCAGGAACATGTGCAAAGATGGGTAGGAGTCGTCGGACAGTAAAATCAAATTATCGCGACAACTTGCACTGAGAGAAAGAAATTGGTCACATAACAAAATATATTTGTTTGAGGAATACGTGTTTTACTGAAACATACGATGTTTCACTTAAAAACGCCTTGTTTACAAAAAACATACAATTTTTTTACTGTAACCAGGTAATATTGTTGAACATATTTGTTTCAGTTAAACAATATTTTGTTGGCATAACCAAGTCGCAGTTAGTTGTCTCTGTCTGTATTTGTGGCAATGAACTGAATTTTCTCTTGAAACATTCGTTGTTGTTTCTCTCAAACAAATGTAGTTTGGTTAGCGGAAACATTTGTGATCAATCATGTCATTCGGTTCTACCAAATATATACTTGTTTCGCCGTATACGTACTTAACATTTGTTTGCGTGAAAGATGTAATATCATTGTTGTGTTAAACAATTGTTTGTATAACGTGATCAAGATGTCGGACACGCTGGCAACTTATTCGTTTTGGTTAGTTATATTTTTGTCTCATTCAATATATAATTTCGTTAAAATGTGGTTATTAATAATAAACAATGTAACAAACGCAACCCATTAATTTTCTATCGTTTTAATAAACACATACCCAATTTTGTTAACTTTCCCTGATATATCATCATAACCCAACTGTCGTTCAACAGTTCTGATGGTCTAGTGGTTAAGGTAATAGACTTCTAATTTTAGGTTTTCGGGTTCAAATCCCACCTATGCCAAGAAATTTAACTTTGTATAAAAACATGCAGTACATGATTAGAAACGTGAATAGTATCTCCGAAATAGGAAAATCGGGCGAATAATTAATTTATTTTCTATTTTAAACAACCGGACAATGGCAGGATTGTTACCTAAAACATTCTTATTGTTTCACTCAAACAAATGCAGCTTGGTAACCACAAACATATTTCACCAAACATATTATTTAGTTCTACCAAATGTGTATTTGTTCTGCCATTTATGAACGTACCATTTGTTTGAGGGAAACCAATTATATTTTATAGTACCATTTCTTTTTCTCAGTGTGGTGTACTTTCTGAAAAAGCCTCTGAAAAAAAATATCAAACCAGGTTGACCTGAGCCGCGGATCGAACACGAGTCTTCCTGAATGCGAGACAATGAAATGTGTTGTTAGTGGGTAGGCCTACACAAGTGAAACTAATTTACAACTAAATGCATTTATTTCTAACCTGCTGTAGCATAGTTCGAGTACCACACAGACATCTCTCTCTCTTAATTCCACTAAAGTAATTCTAGAGACGCGAATGTATAACATCGACAGAATAGAACCGCTATAACACATTAAGTATTCCATACATACATACATACATACAAAATTTGAGAATTACCAAACATACTTCAGCATGATAAGAAGCTAGCACTCTATCCACTACGAAACCGTATCCACTACCCAACATGCAACGAAATATACATTTCCCTGTTCCTGAATCGCAGTGTATAATAAGTTTACAAAACGATGTTGTAGCCTACCCACCATTACTAACTGCAACAAAATTTGCATTCTCATTCTGTCTCGCTGCTTATTTAAACTAGACATGAAAAACATGTAACAACATACCCCGCAATCACGATTTGTTGGCAGAAAAATATACGTATGTTATTTTTTGTAGCCAGGATAGAGCAGACAAAAAAATTCAAGTAGGCCTATCACATATCTCTCACTACTTCAGGAACCTTCAGACCTCGGGCTGTCACGCTGAGTTGAGTAACTACTGTATTAAATAAAATAATATTGTAACTAAACAGTTCTACAGAAACGCACAATGTTAACTTTAATTTCTAGCAATACACTTTAAACACTATTACTACGACAGATAGTGTCTCACAGTAGATGTTCGAAGGAATATTGTTAAATATAGTAACACTGACTTATTAATTTCGTCTCTCTCTTTCTCTCTTTCTCTTTCTCTCTCTCTCGTTTCTCCAACTTTTAACCACACCTAAAAAGACTCCTTAATGTTGTTTCATTACTTCATAATCTATGCACGGCTTATTCCCATTGCGATCAGTACGTTTAAACTGACTCACTTTACCACAGTTTTTTTCACGTGTGTTAATTTACGCTATATGTATGTAGTAGTGTAAAACTCATATCGCACAGTACAGATGTTAGTATCGTAGTATGCCTAGAGATATGTTGGTATACTTCAGGTTATTACTAGACAGTTCACAGGTGTTTGGACTTTAAACGTCTATTTACCCGGGCGTAGCAATTTAAATAAACATAAATATAAAGTGTATTTACAGAAAATGAAAAGTTCTATATAGACGCTGCTTGTTTATATAAGGTTTGCTTGTATGTGTAGCTATTAGCTTGTACATATTTCTTGGACAGAAAATAAATGCGAAAAATGCTTTTTTTTAATTTAATTACTAATATAGTTTGTAAGTAACCTTTTTACCTCTATCGGGATTGGTATTATGCACAATGTTTACGAAACAGTTATGAGTCACGTGTGTTTACTATATTTCCATCCTTTTCAGGTTTGAAGTATAACTAAATGTTGCTAAAACCAAGGCTGTAACATCATTCTTAGCGTAGTAGAAGCCAGTTACCCCTTAACTCGCATCTGCACTTCACGCAGGTGTGTTTGACTGGTTGCGTATCCATAGCCGTACAGGTTGTCCTACAGAGTATCAGTGTGTGTGGACATCACAGCTAGGGATCGAACCTCGCGCAGATCAACCTAAGATGCAAGTAACAGGATACAGGTTTGACAGGATGGGAATTGAATGTCCGCGCCGCTCGATAATACCTGTAAATGACATGCTGGGGACGAGGGGCCGCAATTTTCATCACCATTTTATTTTTTTAATTTTTAATTTGTACCAGATATTTTTTTCTAATTTTAGACACAAAATGTGACTAAATTTGGCTTTTATGAAACTTTTTTATCTCTAATGGTTTTCGCATAATGGTTTGTTAAAGTCATATTTTGCGTGTTTCCATTTCAAAGACTACACCAAAACCAACTCTTACACGAAACTAAAAAAATCACAGTGCGTAAATAAATTACAGGCTGCAATGTCATTTTCATAAAAAATTAAGAATAAAAAATTATTTGTTTTAACAAATATAGTGTTGCGTGGACAACACAATGACCAGCGCATTAATTACAAACTAATACGACCTGAAAATGGCGCGATAGTCAGCTGGTACGAGGTTTGTGACGGTGACATACATAGACATTATCAAGCAGATAACACATTTGACATGTTGTGTTGTGAATGCAGTTGTGAAATAGTAAACGCGAAAAATGAAGGGTAATGCAATTGAATGCAAATGTTTTTGCTTCTCTTGCGTTCGCGTACATAATACATTAAGTCTCGCTACGCACTTACGACGTGCATTATGCTTGCTTGTTTCGTGTTTTTCTTCTTGGAAAACATAAACGTTAGTTGGTGACCAGCCGTTGAGCTATACACTTCAGGTAACGTAGTACAGCTTTGGCGGTTACTGGAGACGTCATTCGCCGCCAACCTACAACTACATTTCTGCGGAGAATTGAATAATGAACTTTCATCCAGGCAACCCATACGTCAGTGTTAAAAAAGGAAGAAACAGTGTTGAATACGCTTACTGGTCTTCTGGCATCTTACGACACTTTACTGAGTCTTGTAATGGAATATTTCACATTAAAGTTACTGTGTTTCCTCTAGGGGACGAGCTCTGTCACGATATTATCGACTGTCCGGACATTAACAAGTGTCCCGTGTACCATACATGTTGGAGACGACGCCACTTCCGTGCACCGTAGAAGCAGTCTACGAACATTTTAAGACCTTGAATCCTGAGCAAGCTACCAACATCGTGCTTCACAGACCAGAGTGTGCGACGCCCACGTACGTCGACTCACTATGCATGGGGCTGCCCTGTGTATCTCCAACGTCCGCCACGTCATCACGACCCAACAGGAAACCTCATGTTAAGAGAAATCATCAATCTAAAAACGAACTTGCTATTGAGAAAATTATAAATAAGTGTTTGCGCAAAATACTTTGTACTGTACTGCAGTCTTTACCGCAATAAATACTGAAAGAAATTATACGTGTTTTATTTCAAAGAGTGAATATAATTCATTACAACTGTCTACCCACATTACCTGTCTTCTCGGATAACATTCAGGAGCATTGACTTTATCGATTATTCGCTTTGCTAACCGTGGGAAACTCTTCTCTCTCACACCTGCTGCTCGCAGAAGGGTGCGCGGCTTGGCCATTAAAATGGCGCGTGTCGTTTAAATGGCTTCGAATTTATTGATTATTAGCTTTGGTACTTGTGTGAATCACTCCGCTCACAGCTGTTCAAGACACGCCACCCTCGCTAGTTTTAAATTATGCATCCTTCTGTTTCTTAGAAGCAGAAGGGTGTGTGAGTTATGCGTACAGAGCTGTTCTGCAATGCTGTTAAATACCATGTAACTTGTGCAATCTGTATCACTGTGTGTTTATTCATGCTGGCTGCAACACCTACCATCCTCACATACTGTTAACGGTAAGTACATTAATAATTAATAATATGTATGAGTGTATGTATGGTTGCATGTATGCATGTAGGTATTGTGTGCATATGTATGTATTGCATGTATGTAGATGTCTGTTTGAATGTATGAGAGAGTGACTGTATGTATGTATGTAGTGTTGCGTGAGTATGTCTGTTTGAATGTAGGAGAGTGACTGTAAAATATTTTTTTATTTTATCACTCAAACCTCGGGGAAAGATGGCGACGTATATTTTCATGAGGAGAAGAGAAACTTTATATTTAAAGGATACACGAAAACAAGTATGTAAGGTCATTGCATTTATGTACAGTAAATTGAAAAAATAATGTGTCTTGAAGTAACACACAATATCTCTCTAGCAAGCAAACGTGTGTCTTATAAACGAAATTCTTCCATGTCTGAAAATATCCTACACTCCATATATGTGTACAAAATCATTATTTTTCATAGCTCTGTATGCAGACATTACTACTGTCTTTCTCATCGCTTGATTATATTGTCTTGACCGTTTTTTTTAACATGACAAATTTTATTGAGTATTATTTTTTTCTTAAGATATCTATATTTCCCGCTTGAACATTAACTTATTCATGTATTGCTTTTTTTTCATCTTCTCTCATTTGTATCAACCTACTGTATTTAAGCAGCTTTATTTTTGTATCTCACTCTGATGAAGTGTCTTAATTATCACGTCATTGTTAGTTGGAGTTGTTTGTAACGAGTTGTTTAGCGAGAAGGTAGATGACGTCATTTTTAACCTCGTTTGAAGCAGCTGTGTAGCGTAGTTATTGTCCAACTTTGCCGTCTGAGATCTTTGCATGTGGTATTATGCTTCGCACTTCACTTTAAAATGACGTTAGTATTTGTCAGAGCATAGTTCGCTGGAGCTGGGTTAGCAACCGGTCAGTTGGTGCATGCTATAGCAGTTCTAGTAGCCAGGGGATGATTACCATGTAAGCACCAGAACAGCGCGATTATGTAACTGTTCACGCCAGGTATCATACAACTCTTCCCCCTTCCACACCTCTCTCTTTTGTCTTCCTTCCCTTCCCCACGCTTTGGACGCTGTGTTCGCATCCATCCTCTCTTTCCCCCCCCCCTTTTTTCCGGCCTCCTTGAGTCTAGTCCCACTGATACCAATTGTCTAATCCCTGTCTCCCTTTCATATTCCCCGTCTTTTGTCTCTGTGCCCTCGCGGTGGACCACACCCGGGGAGTTTAGCCTTGTAACTACATAGGTTGGCCGGCCTGAGGTGACGCCAATGTCTTGTTTGTGTGGTATGCATTGCTCTTGTTCGTGCGACTGTTTACAATGATGTGAAGTACTTTCGACGAAGTATTTTTCTATCCATGTGTTCGAGCGGGCTGTTTATGAAGGAGATATAACTTTGTTATGATGTGAGTCGTTGTTGTGAGCTTGGGAAGTGTACATCACACATCGACAGCCGTGGAAGACGGCGTCAGGAGCTAGGATGTGACGGCCTACGAGAATCAGATATGTTTTATATTTGTTTTTTTTTAACTCTCTTCTTCTGTGCTAAGTATGTTTTAAATAGCAATGTTTCCATAATAGAAAGATCAGTCTCTAGCTGGCAGTGGTAGTGGTCACTACTCAGCATTCTCGTGGGTGAGTTAACCTAGATGGTTAAGCATATGGCCAAGTAGATCACTTTTAGTTCTCGAGACATGACAGTTTTTATTAACTTATGAATACAATTATTTTCTTGCCTTTTTATCTTGCGAAATTTGAAGCTTGCTTTCACTTTATATAATACAACTTTGCCTGTTAACATTTGTAAACAAAAGCTTTGATGATACAACCTTGAAACTGAATTTTAATGTTTTTATTCAAATGACGAAGTTAAGGTCGCAAAGCAGTTTGTTGTTAGTATTCTGCGTATCGCAGCAGTTGTGAACGAAAATGGTAGGTCCCAGGCAGCTGAAACATGTGTAAATGGTATTGTGTTCGTGATGCTGATAATATACCAAACACGAATAACTTCGTGAGGTAATACTTGAAAAAGAAGAACGATAGTTCAGTGTCGTTATTAATGTTTTTTTTCCTGTAAAGTGTGTCATCTCCCAATAGTCAGGATTCGAAAAGTTATTGATTTGCATAAAGGTTTAGAATTCCCACAAGATGAAGCAATATATTGAACATGTAACACATGGAAAATGTCGTAGGTCATGTAATTGTTTTAATTGGTAACATGGGTGTAATTGCAAACACAGAAACAGTTCAGTCTTCCTGAAATAAGCAGTTTTCCGCCAAACTCCTTAAAGATGTAGCATGCATGCGTAACAGACAGACAGTGTCAAGCCGTGCAGGCTACTTGCAATACACATGCAGAAGTAGTTGTGCGGGTTGTAATCATGAGTGACATGCATTAAAAAACAAAGTATTACGTGTTAGCAACGCATGCCACTGTACAGTACACAAGTATTGAAATTAAACAAAGACTTTAACAGCCACAAAAAACAACAAACGGAAAAGTGTTTTTATGACTTTAGAATAAGCTACAAGAATAAAGGATTTCTTGTAGGAATACTGACGGAATGAATAAATGGATTCTGATGGCTAGTAAAATTTAGGATTTTGAGAGAAAAATAGGGATGACATGGTGTGAACAAGGAGGTGTACTGAGAATGGAGGATAAAAACGATAAAATCCATCAGCCAACATCATCGTACAGGCACGATTGCCACATTTGAAAATTGGTGTAACACCAGGCGGAAATCAAAACAGTATCGCCTTGTAAAGAGACAAGCATCGTGACCATTAGACCGCCGTGGCGGTGATAGCTGCCATTTTTTAGAGAAACAACATTGATACCGACATGGTACTATTTGTTTTTCAAGTATTACCTCACGAAGTTATTCGTGTTTGGTTTATTATCAGCATCACGAACACAATACCATTTACACATGTTTCAGCTGCCTGGGACCTACCATATTTGTTCACAACGTCTACGATATGTACGCAGAATACTAACAACAAACTGCTCTGCGACTTTAACAGTATTGTACTTGTTTTAGAGTGAATGTCCACCAATGTCTGTACGCTGAACACTTCACATGGATGTTCACAGGATTGCTTATGCTCTAGGCTCTGTATGTCGACGCGAATCTTAGAGTATGTTTTTAGCATAAACGGTACACGTTAGACAGTTGTGATAAGAGGACCTTTTTTGTTAAACAGGTCTCTTTACTCAATAAACCATTTTCAAATGTTCGAAAATCCGGACGGTATAAAAGTTGCATGCAATTGGAGGGTAGCCACCTGGGCTATTACCATAAGGGTGGAAGGTATAAAGCAGCATTTTCTGTATGTTTGAAGATTCCAGTAGCATTAAGCAATGCTGAAAATTTTGTTTTTATATGTCAATTAGTTTCCGATATTTTGGGAAAATACTTTCTTAAAATTCGATGTTCAGAGGTCCATTACTCCCTTAATATAGCGTTTAGGTGAGAAGTGTAAAACATGTTTTCGTCATAGTTTTTCATGAGGAACATGCACGCGAAGTTTGTCCCCTATTTAAGAAACATCCTGTATATTGTTACGGGGGTAACTTGGGGCGTGCTTAGCTTCCAGAAGTAGAGAACTCACGAGAGGTACACAACCTTAATATAGGTTCGTTATCAACCAAGAAAATTAAAATTAAAGAATTCGTTTTAAGAATTTAATACAAAAACAAAAATCAAAGAAACGTTTACAAAATTTTGACTAGAATTGACAATCAAGACGAGAACAAAAAAAAACTACATGCGACTTATCACCATTTCTACATTTCCATTTCTGCGACACAAATACCGTTACTGTTATTCAGCCTAATCTCCTAACAAAGTTTACAATCTACTAAATATCTAGTATTATTTTCCATACGTCTGGACTGTTCACAACGACAGTGCAAGTATTTAGTACATTTATACGTCTCGTAACGTCACTCCTAACGGCCTCAAGATAGGGGGTGTTTCCAAATCAAAAATAAATAAATAAAGTTAACTTACATGTTCCGATAACCTGTCTTCATCCTCTGTTCCAGCGGGCACC
>PNEQ01028153.1:0-10274 GCA_003012365.1 Medauroidea extradentata
TTTAATGTTGTTATTTATTTCAAGAAGCCAAATCCTTTTATCAGCTCTAATTTTGTTCTTCACCAATTTGCGCTGTGCAGAGAAGTTTGAATAATTTTGTTCATTCTTTTGATTTTTATACTTTCTGTAAAGATTATCTTTTTTCTTAATAAGCTTAATAAGAGCAGAGGAAAACCAAACAGGGTATTTTCTATTAGATTTCAAGGTTAATGGTATGTAAGTATCAATAATTTTTAAAGTGTTATTAGCCAAATATTCAACCATGAGGTTAACATTATTCATGTTATTAAAGAAATATTTAGTGACATTGAAAACTACACACACACACACCACACTTTTTTTCTCCAAGAGATTTGTTTATGCTAAACTTAATTGTAGAATTTTTTTATGATTATTGATTACATACATGAAACAAAAACTAAGGATCATTACTGTGCAACATTACTACAATTATAGTCTTTATGAAGAAATTGCTAACTATGGCAGTATAATAATTCACTGATAGTTTATATGTGTAAAGTATGGTAAAAATATATGTTATATTCTGGTGATATTTCCATCAGTACATTTGTAGGTACAGTAAACTCTCACCAGTCCGTAGCCGAAATCTAAAGGACTAACAAATCCGGAGTATTTCCAAACTTACATTGTTGTTACTGTTTTGATGTATCACGATGCAAAATGCCGCGCCAGGCTGCTGCTCCCATATTTGTGCAGTACTACATTGTGCCGCCAAATTGGCGACCATTGAACGAACTTGCCTGGCAAGTCGAATAATAATAATAATAATAATAATAATTCACCTTTGCAGTTGGGATGTCGCCGGGTGGCAAGTCTACACTCTTCATTCACTCTCTCACCAGACCCCTCCTGAACAATCCAACCCTTTTAACCCTCACCAGTTCCGCCTCCAGCACATTCCACTCCCTCACTGACCTCACCATCACTGGCTGCCTACCCCTCTCCGTGTGACGGGAGGGTGTGTTCCCAAAATTGCCCACGCAGCTAGGATGTCTGGGTCACTCTTAGAGTTAACTAGGCATATGGTGTATATAGGATCGGGCTTAGATTCCCTTTCAGGAAACGATCCTAGGACAGTGGTGATGCAAGCTTAGGTTCCCTTTTCAGGAAACAATCCTAGGGTAAACAGGATGTCAGGTTTCGGTTCCCTTTTTATGAAACAACCCTTTCTAGGAGGGGGAGTGTTCCTAGTCTCGCTTGGGGAGAAAATCTGAGCCCTAGTCTGGTGAAAGCAAGTCGCAGGCCCGCCTTATATACCCTGAGGGGGGGGGGGTAAAAGTACCATTAGTGGGTGGTGAAGATGGCAGTGCTGGAGAGGAGGCTGTGCAGATAGCAGGCAGGCCACCTCAACACCCACTCGTTCTTCTGTACTGCACAACAATCTCCTGGCTACAACAAAACTCGTTCGGCTGCAAAACATTGCAAGTTGCAAGTAAATAAATACAAACAAACACTTTATAAACGTTAGTACAGAGTATACGTGAATATTTACACATCTGCTGTTTTACAAATGTTTATGGCCTTCTAAAGTCTTTGGTAAACATGTGGCTGTTTGTTACAATATTTTGCTGCCTTTCGAAAACATCTGGTGACGGCAGTAGAAATGTATATAATATACACATTGCTAGGAAAATACAAGCACTGCAAGTTAAAATAGCAGCAATACTGAGTGTTAGTTATGTGAATTACAATGAGGCTAGCAAATTGTGGGATGAGCATCTACAGATATTAATTATTATATTTGTTTTCACAGTGTGTCAAAGGAGATGTTTTAATTAGGTTACTTCCTCCTTTCATATTCTTTATTATTTTAGTTTGTGTTGTAATAAAACAAGCTTTGTTTCATAGATATTAAATGGTAAACAAGAAGGGGAACAGTTCAATCACTTAAACGTTCTCGGGTGTGACACGAAGCCTATAAACGGAAAAGCATTCAGTGAAGGCAGCGACATGTGTACGCAGGCAGGGATGACACACTAGCAGTGCAGTGGGATGACGTGTTAACTTGTCAGGCTGGATTTGGCGGCTACTTGTCGGGCAGCATTGCCAGCTTGTGGCTTTGTGTCGCAACTAAGCCAGTTTGATATTAAAGCTGCATTTTGAACTGTGTATAACAATATGCATGTTATGTTATTTTACCACAATTATTATTACCTGTAAATATTTATACTACAGTAATATTTACTAACATTTGAATCCTTCTAAACAACATTTCAATTATTTTACACTAAACTAAAAAATTTAATATTTAGTGTTAAAAATACACTGCAGTTGAGCTGCAAATCGGGTAATCTGTCTATGGATAATTGAGAGTTTGACTGTATGTGCATTAATGAACGTATGTAGCAAAACAAATGATACCTCCCTCTCGTAAGTATTTGGTTACTTAGTATTTATGTACATGTTTTGATGTAACTAGTATTCATAATTAATCTTCTTTGGAATGTCATACTATACAAGCACGTAGGCTATCTGCGGCAGCTAGAATATGCGCTGTTGGGCACCCTGGATGAGATTATGAACTGAGGTGATACTGGTCCAATCCTTGATGTTTTGAATCCAATCTGTTCTTCTTCTTCCTGCACTCCTTTTCCCCTCAATTTTCTCTTGGATTTTGAGGATTCGAATTTAGTACTTCTGTCCTCTAGTAACATGTACGAAATATATATCTTCCTTGTTTCAACCCAATCAACAATCATATTTGTAGTTGCCGTTGTTTACAGTAATGAGTTTGTTTCAGAATTTGTATATACCTGCTCTTATTATACAGGCTGACTATACATTTAAATACATTTATTTCTTCTGCTCTTCTTTCTAGCCCTACAAATTATATTATAAACAGTTTTTTTCAAATCTTATCATTAAAATATTAATATTATTCCAGCTGCTTTAGTTTAAGTTTGGAATGACATGATAATGCATTCAGAATTTAACATAAAATAATAGTTTCTAGTAAGCGTTGCTATTAGTCATCTTTTCTACAATATTACTTAGAATTTTATGTCTCAATTTTCGTACTAAAGGGTTGCCACCGCACCTGGAGGTCGTAGAGTATTGGTTTGGAGATGGTGAAGTTGAATTAACTGATTGCAGTTATGTGGGTGGTGTTAGGTTGATCTCTGGGCGCCACTTAGCATTATGTCCGGCTAGGGCGGTGGTGGTGGTGATTCAGGGTTGCGTAGTGTTCGGCTGGCATGCCTCTCCTCCTCCCTGCGATGATGTTGGCTGGTTGATCACGTTACGGGAGCACTCGGAAGACAATAGCTCTCTCACCACGTTGACTTTTCGTGCTGTCCACCTTACGCTAGGACTGTAACTTGATCAGCTCCTAAATTCCTAGTGAAATGACTGTACACAATACACTTACTTTCTTGAGTGCATGTTGATTTATTTATACTGACGTACAAAAACTTGTTGATATACTTGCAATACACACACGTGGTCATAGCACTCTTATAATTACGTGGCTTAAAACTGTTGAAACTTACGTAGCACCTAGGCCAAAAATTAAATTAGCACAATGCAAAAGTGGTTGCTAGATGTGGGCTAGTTGACTAAAAACGCCGGAGTCGACCGGTACCAAGACAGTGATCTCCCGGCCCGAACGCGCAGGCGTGGAGATAAAATTGAAAGATATTGGCGTTAATCTCACAAATGAAAAACATGGGTAAACGGAGAGGATAAATCTAAGTGATGAATAAAATTTTACGTGAACAGAACTACAATTATCAGTGACTTGCAAAAGTTGAATTCCTCTCCGAGACGTACGTCCTATTACATGGACTGTCGATGATGAACTGGGGCGAGACAATGGCCGCAGGTGTGTGTCAAGATGTTATTTGTCACGTTTTTCTGTTTGAAATGAAGATGGGGTGGTAAAAATAACAATCCTTTGCTTGGATGAGTGTTAAATATTTATTGAGAGTGGTTGGAACATACCTATAATTTAACACATCTGCGGAACAATTAAATATATTTAAAATAACATACTCTTAACATAATTACGTGACCATGTGGCTTAAAATTAATATAATGCCCTTTCTTATAATACAGTATGCCCCTCGGGGCATGGACAGCCAGACTAAAATCCTAACCAAGGCTAAGCTTGACAAACACAGGCTAATCCCAGAGTGGAGTTATACAAAACCAAGGCCTGAACACATAACACAACATAGTAAACTGGGAGATACAACACTACAGAAACTGTAATCAGAATCAGATGAAAGTGGGTGGTTTATTAAACCTGAATTACACATAGGAGGTAACAGTAACCAAAAACAAAGTATATCTCTCAGAATACAAAATATATTTGCGGGCTCATCTGCCTTAACCAAAACATCCTCCCAGACTAGGTAAATAATTTAAAGTTAATTAACAAATATCAATAGAAAAATGCCTAGACTCCATTCCACTCTCCATATCGACGCCCGAATGGCGTGTGAAATTACAAAGAAGGAAAACGCAGAAAAACGGAAACAGCAAAAACGAGAAAATTACTAAGTTAATCCGAGCAGGAAACGAAGCCGTGATTCAGTTAATCATTATATGAGAGCACATACTAAGTTAATCCGAGCAGGAAACGAAGCCGTGATTCAGTTAATCATTATATGAGAGCACACACAGAAAATAGCACTTACCTAAACTTGCCAGCGGAGCGTAGAGGTAGAGAGTGGAGAGGCAGAACCTAGCTGGTCGGGAGCAGAACGAAGAGTAATCCCACACGCGACGGCAGAAGGGCAGGCAGCGGTAGGGGAGGTAGGTCGGCTGAAGGGAGGGGACAACGAAGACTGCCGAGGAGACCCGAAGTAGTACGAAGCGGCGAAATATGCCCGCTACAGTTCAAAAGTGCTACGTCGGAAAACACATAGTCCAGTCGTCATCACCAACACAGGGCACCATGATTAGTTTAGATAGTTCAGGGGGCACAATATACGTAGACACTTGGTTCCTATGCACGTCCTCTTCAGACGGGGTGTGCTATCCTAGCACAACAGTGTGTCCATTGCTGTTGTTGATTACAATAACAGAGTTCTTAAATTAATTTTGAATTGTTGAAAACATACATGTTTGAGTCTTTGCATGTCTGTTGTTGTTATGTTGGTGATGGGTGGGTGGTGTGAAGTTACATGTGTGGCGGTAATTTGAAAGCCGGTGTGATGCGTGGTTTGTTTATGTTGCACAGCCTAACATTGCCCTTGAAACTACACTGAATTTAATATCACACTTGAACTAAACACTGTGGTGACTACACTGAATTTAATATTACACTTGAAAACCAACCACTTGGTGACTTGAGGTGAGGTAGGTGGAGGTTGATAACATAAAATAATGAGAATTGGCCTAGGAGAGGGCTGGTAGCTGACGTCAAGTCGGCCTTACTTCCCAGACCATGAGGCTGGTACGACGACAGTGTTTTTGAAAATGTTGTTATAATGCCTCGCTCTTTAGTGATTCTATCATCTGCATTGATGTAGACAATTTTTTTTAAGAATCTTTAATCATTTGGTTGAAGTACCATTATTTTTGTTTTGTTATACATTGTATGTTTTTTGGTATATAATCTTCTATAGGTTTGAAATCTATGATTTCTCAAGAAAAAAACCATGCAATTTGTATAGTCCCTTCCTTGTTCTTTTGCTATGACCATGAATACCATGTATGGTTTTTAACACATAATCTTCTATAGGTTTAAAATCTATGAACTCTCAACAAAAAACTATACAAATCCTCTTACAATGTTTGGTAACCTTTCTGAACTGTTTTCTTACTGAGAGAAAGTTGACAGAGGAGTTTGATACATGCGATACATTTCAAGCTTCATTGTGACACTTTGTCACGTAACAAGAATCAGAAATGTTTAATACTTACTTTGATATATAATCTGCAAACAGCAGTGTCTGTGGCAGATTTACAGTTATAAAACTTCCTTCATTGTTTGTGATGCGTGTGGATGCACATGAATCCAGGCACTAAAGTTCCTTTTTGCGAGACTGCCGGTGGTGTGCGGCTATAAAAGCCCTTACTACTTCCCTGATTGTTCATACATTTTGATTCAGTCGTTAGATGTATAAGATTTTAGTTGTGCTACTGTTATTGTCTTGGTACAATTTCTTGCAGTGTGATATAATTTGTTGCACTTTGAAATTTTATGGTGAATTTGTTTTTAGATTTAGTTCAGATTTTTTAGTTGTTCCCCCTGTCTTTGCTCTGGAGCTCTTGAAGCAGATTTTTGCATTGATTGTATCCCCAATATGGGAGTCATGGAAATTTTGAGTGCCATTGTAATTTACTTGTAGCGGTCAGGCAATCCTGCCAAATGTCAGGTGTCTACCCACTCTTTATTAATCCTTAGAATTATTTAATTTTAATTTTAAATCTTTTGTGAATATTTTGTTGCAGTAATAATAAACTAATTGCATTTTTCTAAGGCAATTATGAAAAAAACTTTTAGTAATCGGACTCATCTTGTGTGATCGAGGTCTTCAAGCATTATTTCTCAAGTGTTCCATCCTTGCACAACTGATTTAGTATCTCATATGTGCATGTAATTAATTTTTCTTGCAAAGAGAGTAATGTGAGAATAAATCTTCGTATATATATATTTCTCTTCCAGGTTTTTTTTATCAAAGTCTGAAACTTTCAGGGGCCATGGTGACTGAATGGTCAGACCATTTGCCTCCTACCAAAGCAAATTGGGTTTGATTCCAAGTGGATTCGGTCCCCAAATTTTTGCATCTGGGAATCATGCCTGACGATACTGTTGGTCTGCAGGTTTTCTCGGGGAACTCCCAATTCCCCTGCTCCTTCATTCCAAGACTGCTCAATACTCTGCTCACCAGCATTAAAAACCTTAATTTTAAGCGCTGATCAAAAACTCTCACTTATTGTATTATTTTCCATAAATCATTATTGCCTCAATAAGCCTTTTTAGCAAAGTTCCAGATGGATTAATTTTTATGCCCAATTTTTCAACAAACGGCAGTCGCAAACCCAAAGCACTTATTTTGTTACGGTATTTCCACATGATACTGTCCTTGACACACGTGCTTGTGTACGTAAAGCTACTTTCCAGCTGTTGCTCATAAAACACATTTTCCTGGACCTACATTACTTTGCCAACACACACAAGTTTATTCCATTTACCAATAACCTGATGGTTTTTGTGATTGATTTAAGTGATGTAAATGGGGTAAATGAAGTAAATGATTTTTTTTGTCCATATGTCTATATGGTGTAAAAACCCATTAAGTGTTAATTCAAAAGACACTGAATTTTGAAACATAGCTATCAACATACTGTTACAAGTTCATGCAAGGTACGCTGAGAGATGGAGACCTTTGATTAACGAAAAGAAAATAAATAAAGCAAACCTAATTTATTTACAACTATCTACACCAAAATAATTGCTGTGTATCACTAATGTTTAATCACTATTAAATAAAAAGTCACTAGTATGTTACAAGTTGATAACAAATAAAACAAGTAACTACTATATACATAAGGTTATAAAAGCTAAATATTAAAATCTCAGTTCTCTATACAAGCTCTCAGTACATGAAATATTTCTCTGACGACTCACAAATGGTAGACCAATTATCCTAGCTAGGAAATTTGATTGACCTATTGAAGCCCTGGAACTCCCTCATCGCACTACTCCTTGCTGCAAACAATCTTGCTGAATACCCTTGAATACCTCTCGCAACCTGTCACTAACGCCACAACTCACACCAGATGCCTTTCTGGATGAAAACTGTCTTTGCCACAGCTCTCTTTTATACTCTTAACCAAAAGTCTTTATATCTCAAAGCTCTTGGAAGCTTGTAACATCAGAGTTGAAGCAACATCCAGCAGAAGACAGTACACACAAGAAAATTTTAGGCCGTGATATCTGTTGTTATTGGAGTCTTTACAAAACCTGAGATGGGCTTGCAGGTGGTTGCCGCGGCACGTTACAAATGGGTAACACGGTCAGCACAGTGCATTTCGAAGGTCCATTTAATCCTACTGCTGTCATATCAGCTTATAATAGTCACTGCATGCAGGTGTATTCCATGGCACAACAATTGGTAACACGAGCCGTACAGTACACACGGAGGTCCCTAAGTTCTTCCACCACTGTATCTTCCAACACTGCTTGCAAGATTGTCGCAGCTCAAAATAATACAGTAAGCCCTCGGTTTACGTTGGGGGTTACGTTTCTGAAAACCGTGATGCAAGTAAAAACGACGCAAATAGAAACGACACAAAATGAGTTGAGCCTGCCGCCCATGGCTTACAATCGGCCGGAAGCACGTGCACACACAGACGTGCCGGCGTGCTATATTATAACTTTTTTTCCGTTACACACACTAGTTGCGTTTGCCGCCAGTAAGACCGTCACACAATTCTTTGCAGCTTTGAAACCACGTGCAGTTCTCTCTTCTTTAACGATATAGGTTCTCGCCGGCATTTTTTCCCCCAGAAAAGTCCGATTTCATCTACATTGAAAATTTGCTTGGGCGTGTAGCCACCTTCTTCAATAGTCTTCTCAAGTTTCGGAATAAATTCCTTTGCTACACTGGTGTCGGAATTTGCTGCCACGCCTGTCATTTTTATATTGTGGAAATTATACACTGGCCTAAATCGCCGAGACCATCCACGGCTGGCAGTAAACACTTCATCCTTTAAGGTCGAAGTTCCCTCAACCTTTATTATTACCTCACTATAAAAATAATAAGGCTTTTTTTCGAATCAGCGCTAAATTTACCGGACAGTTGTGCTGTTTCTGTGTTTCCATCCACACGGTAAGTATCTGCCCCATTGCATTATGACATGAATAACTAGTCTTTGTAGCACTGACAGTGGACGACATTAAGTAGAAAGAACCAACTCACAGTTATCTAGAACTGAGATATTCAAGTTCAAAATTTTGTGTGTGTGTATCTAAGTCTTTTATTAACCATTTTTTCCGGGCTCTTATTTTTCGTCAAATGTTGTGATTTAGTACTTTCTTCCCTAAGACATACTTTGGATCTTCTTCTTCTACGTGCTATAATTATCTACAAATTGATTTATTTGTTGGTTGGTTCCTTTCTGCTTACTGCCGTCCGATTTTCCCCGTGTTTGCTCGAATTGTACGAACTGTGGTAGGCGGTAGTGCTAACAATTTACTAATGTCAACTGCCCTATCGCGTGAATCAAAAAGTCGCCAAACTTCCATTTTCGTGGCGAACGAGTTCTTATTTTTTTAAATAACCAACTTCGAAGATAAACTTGACAGTTTCTAAGCCATTTCGTAAAGTAATTAGCCTTAATTGTAGTGAGCTGTTACAATAGTGAAGAACATTCAAAGTGCAGTAATGTAAACTGAAACACTGACATGTTTATAAGGCCGAGGTTAACGAGGACTTCACTGTCACGTATCTCTGACAACTTTATCATGTTCATGTGTACGTAATACGTAATCAATCGAGGTGCCATAATACGATCCTTCATGTAAGCTAACAAGCCGGCAATGAAAAACGTCGTGAGAGAGCCTTGAAATTAATAGTTAAAAATAACATGATACAATACAAGACATTAACTCCTCCGAAATGTTATTGGCCCAGGCGATCGCGTGGTATAACTTCATGTATCACTTTATCTTAAAAGTTTGATATCGACAAGCTTTTTGCTATGTGAAAGTTAACGTAAGTATAAAGTGGCGCGAACGTGATAGCACCCGTTCAAATGTGCTTGTCAAGGTTATTCCTGCTTACGTGAAAGTTAAAGCAAAGTGAACGTGAAGGCATCGTAATCCCGGCCTAACTCTGCCCAACGCAATGTCATCACAGCAGCTGAAGCAGGGACAAAGGCTTTTTGAAGAGGTGAACGAAAATCTGCTGCGTCATCTCGAGAAGGAGATAAGGCTTTGTCACGTTAGCGATGTGGGTGGGCGAGTAGTATTGCATCACTGCGTGGAGGGCAGGAAGCATTTGTCGCAGCATATGATAATATAGGGTGATGCGCATGTAGCTTACACTACGTAGCACAAATAAAACGCTAAATTGCTGTACATATGACGATATATGTACAGTGTATTAATGAAAATAAGAAGCACGGAATCGTAAACTGCGTTATTCTGAATCAGCGACTACTTAAATTGAAACATAGGTACTCAAACTTTAGCGACGTTAATCCAAAACGACTTAAATCGGTACAATGTGATGAGCCGATTTCAATATAAATGACTCCCAAAATAAGTTACCAGCTCCAAATACACAATGGGCAAGAAC
>PNEQ01028153.1:10374-60139 GCA_003012365.1 Medauroidea extradentata
TCCACTAACCAACGCTTATAGCTCATTAGGGACCAGGACTTTGTTTGACACATCGTTCTTGAGCAAAGAAAACACAAAATAGTTTAAATCTCATGTAATAACCAATTCCAGAAGTAATTCTCCTTTACACAAGAGTTACATTCGTTTCCGCAACATGCCATTAAATATCCATGAACACTGATAAAATTACAATTCATATAACAATGCATATAGAATCTCTCATATTATCGATGAACCTGATGTACATACAAGTGCACTTTAATCCTCTCCTTTGACCATCGCCCCCATTTGACTCGTGGGCATCTATGCTTTACCACTCACTCACTGATGCTCGACACGTTTCCTCCCCGAAAATGTGGAGTTATTTTCACAAAGTTAAAACCATTTGGGCCCAGAAATCGACCTGTTGCGTCCCGCATGCGGTGTTAAACCAAGCGCGAGCTATCACTCACTACAGTGACATTACTAAAGACTTTGACAGCCCAACTGCTGGCGCGCCCCAATTTACACTCACTCGGGAAGGCGACGAGGGGAAATGTCCCCTAAGGGAATTGGTCACTCACCAAAATACTCGATGAACCTTTCAAGTTAAGGACGCTCACCACTCCCTGAGCAGAAAAGATCACTTATGTCCTCCTTCAGCACGACAGCGCGAGCTACGCTTGCGTACTTCTCGCCCCCCGGCACGTCCATTCTTCTACACGTGAATTACCGCCTACCAAGGCACAAGCCCTGATCCCAGAGTTCGCGATGTGAGCTGCTCGGCTTCCAACCTGAGAGTGACTCCCCTCTCTACGCGCCGCGACACCGCGGCTCGCTCGCCTCGCTAGCGCCCCTGCCGCCGGCCGGCAGAACTCGACCCCCCCCTCCCTCCAGGTCCCCTCCTCCATGGCCAGTGGAGCGGAAGGTCCGGTGGGGAAGGGGAGGCTAAGGCACCATCAACCGGGGCGATCCCTCTCTCATTAAGAGGCGGCCGAAGCCAGCCTCGAGGTTCATATCAAATAGGGGCAAACAGCCACACTGCTCAGGCCCCAATTCAAAACTCACGAAAAACCCCACAACAGAAACTAAAGAAATTAAAACCCCAAAAAGAAACAAACCCAAGAAAATACAACCTAAAAGCAGTAGCATCCGTTCAGTGAATCGGGAACTTACTGTACATTGTTTCTGATTAACAATTGCACACACTAATCTTTAGTTTGAGATATGAATTTACCATCCTAACACTTTGAATCATCAAAGGAGAAGAAATAAATATCTTGTAACCTCGGCCTTGAGGGGAGATTCTTTGCCAGTTTAGATTTGAAAATGTCTTGGAATGTTTAGGTGCTATAATTTTTAAGTTGTAGTTTCATGTGCTAATTTTAACATGTTTATCATAGCTGTAGAGTTAAAATAAATTTATTTATTTATTATTATTTAATTAGATTTGTAGGCATTCATTTACTAAAAATTTAATTTCTCTCAGTTATTCCTGTAGTACTGGCACAAGCTTTGTAACTGCCTTCCTTACCTGCTGCTTGGTTTGCTTCTGCCCTGAATCTCTGTGTACTGCAGCTTTCAGGTTTTTTTTCCCACGAGCATTTCCTGCCATCTGTACTTTCAGTGTGTTACTGTGTGTGTTGTGTTTTTACAGTAGCTTGAACCTTGTACTTCTACAAGTAATACAGTTTGCCTGTTTATTGGTGTTTTTTGTCCATTTTATTTCTTTTGAAACAGTGTGTAGATTATAGTAGCAAATTGCAAACTTTTGGAGCTACCTTTGTCTCTAAGCACATGTGGCTGCTACGACCTTGGTACAAGGCTTCTTGATTCCTGATGCCAGCTAACTATGACATACTCCAAGGATGCTGCAACATGGAACGAATATCAGGGATAGAGTTATCCTGGGTTTTTTTTTTTACCAGTTTTTAATATTATATTATTTTGGTTGTTTCTTGATTGTTATTTTAATCAGGTGTACATTTTTTAAGATGATTATTTTTATGTAACCTTCTTTGTAAAAACCTTCATTTATATTGTCACTTTACATCTGTGACTCATTAACCATTAAGCCATAGATATTTCTTATTTATTTGTCTCATTTTGCTGTGCTTGGTATGTTCGCAGAGAGTGCTTTAATTTTCTGTCATAAATCAGTCATATTTACTTCATATCTGCTAGGTCCAAATTCCAGTTTTCTATTTGAGATTGACCTCAACTGTTGTCCCAGACCCCAACTGTTGTCCCATTTTCGTTGCACTGTGACAAGTTTTCAACCACAACAGTGTAGAATAATCACTCTAAAATGGTCAGAGAAGAACTTTGATATGAAGATCAATGAAACTTCTTATTGATTCTTGCTTTGCTGTTCTTGCTTTGTAACACTAGCATGTAAATCAGAATTATTTTAGATAACAGTACCATAGTTTAATATTTGACCACAAGGTGGAGGACTTTGTCACAGTTTAAGTCTGGATTATTATTTCAAGAGTCGTAGAAACACGTTGTTAAATTTTGTTTTATATAAAAGGTAACAGATTAAATTCTCATGAGTTGACATAAATACAGTATGTGTTACGAATTTCCAACAAAAACTAGGTTCGCAAATTTTTACAAAAATGCCACAATAATCAACAAAATATTGACAGTTTTTGTTTCAATGGTTTTAAGCACCAGTTTTATGATATTATGGACTGTATTTTTAAAAATTCATACAGAAAAATACTTTTTCATGAAATAATCTTGTATCGGTCTGACTATACATATGGAGCACGACCATTTACACGTATTATACCACACTCTTTAGGTGATACGTTAAGACATTAAAAAAACTGTTATTTTTATGATGTTTTAAACGAAAAGGTGAGATGCACTGTTACAATATCTTTCCATCATAAATATTACAACCCGTGATGACACCTATAAGTTCAAAAAATGTTAACGACTATTGCTTGCGGCTTAAAATTTATGAATGTGGGGACACTGTCACCCCTGTTGTTCTTAACGGCCACCCTTTGACTGGTGGCAAAGAATTTACGTGGAAGAATTAATTGTCAAATAAACTCCAATAAAATAGTTTAAAAAGGTAAAATCACAGGCGCTGCCAGTTAAGTTGCCCCATTCACATTGCATATTTGCTCTTAAATTTCTCACCATGACCTTTCTTGTTGACACCTTTGGCTTGTAATTGGTGGGACCAGGTAATGCCCTAAAATTTCTCCCACAGGATGGCAGAGTTAAACCAATTCATCTCGTCCAATCAGGAGATTATGTCTCCTGGCTACGGCCATTTTCACAAAACAAAACCAAGAAATGTACAGTAAACCCTTGATCTAACGACATTGACAATCTAACGACATAATTTCCAGGAACCCTGGAAAAAAAAATAGATATTTTAAGATTTGGTCAATGCTGTGCAAAGTGCAATAGATTACAGTAAAACCATATTTAAAAATAATTTAGCCTGCATTAAACAATAACATACTGCAGTTATCATAAATTGGTGATATGCAGCTGTGAAATAAGAAAAACTCTAAAAAATGTGAGAAACTTTAGTTGGAACACAGTTAAAGTGTGTGTTGGGTGAGTTAGACCACCCACGCAACACCGGCATTTGTGAGACGTGAATTGTGATGACTAAGGCTTCCTTATCTCCTCCTCCTCTTCACTTCTTGTCGCTCCCTCCTCCCTACATTCCTCTCTTACATTCTTCCATGCAAGTGCTGTGCTGTAAGAAACACACAGCTAAAAATAGATAACTCCCCCTCCTGGCTGTCCGCGCCAGCCAATACTCCCCCACCCCCCAGCCAGTTTGTGCTTATGTGCATACGCATCAACTTTCATGCCTTGTCTAGTGTACGTTCGTCGTCACTCATCACAGCTGCAGCCACACCGCGCCCACCCACTTTCTGATAGTCACGTGCAACTAGCACATCCTGTCTGGCTGCAAAGCAGAGCTTTTGTTTATCTTTTTTCCTCTCTAACTCTCTCCCAGCTGTCGTCTTTGTTTCCGTCGGTCGTATGCCCAAGAGGTTGGGAGGGAAGAGACTTAATTTTTCGTCATTACAGCCGGGCAAAAAAAAAAGACCAGCATGACACGTAAGTCCATTAAAGAAACAGAAAAGAAAACAATTCACCGTTATTTCATCTTTATTTTTCTCTTGCTTCACATCACGTTGTACGCATTAGAATTGAGCTCGGACAATACTTATCTTACTGTAGGGAGCTGAGAAGGCAAGGCAGAGTGGCGGGGTGGTGGTTACGGCCACACAGCTCTCCGCTTGTCGCCACTCCCCAGCTACATTCCTGAGTGTTGCCTAATCCATAGCTCCGAACAGTACTTGACCTTGACAACTTCCGCAGTGTTATCAATCACTTGGTACATGAGGCCTGTGGCAGTGCAGGTTGCTGCAGTGTAAAAATGGTCTATGATGCAAAAACAATTAGTCACGTATGCTACATGTGAGCTGATAAGGTTTTTATTTTATTACCGCTCATGACATATAAAATTTACTTTACTCAAGCTTTATCTTGTGCCGATGAGATGTTTATGTTTCTTCTATTTATTTCTATTTTACGACGAAAAAGATGGGTTGTATTTACGTGTGCAGTATCAACTTGTAGGCTAATGGCGCTAGGAGTTGCAGCGTGAAGAGTTGCATCACGCACAGTAAGTATACAATCTTTCTTTCCTGCGACGTCAAGTTGTTTTCAGTTTTTATAGGATATCTTTACTGACTTAAATAGTGTAAATTTTATTACCATATATTAAGTCATTTTAGTTAATTTTTACACTGCACATGATCAAGTATGAGTATTATTCGTGGCGCAAAACTTTGCGGCGCTCGTAGTTTTTTATGTTTTTGGATGTCGAGAGATATATCCCTGCATTAGCTATCAATGGGAATTACTTACTTTCTGTAAGTTCATGACAGTTTCTCATTTGTAGGGTATAAAATCTGCAAAATTATGATTTCCACTGTAAATCATGCAAAATTTACAGGATCACATTTTTTAATTGAGAGAATTAATACTTTGTATCTGTCTTAAATTGATCAGTGTAGTGTGACGTACATATAAAAATTTTAATTTTTCTTTTGCGTACACCTTGAACATCACCTTCTTTGTTGACTTAATTCTGGGTTAACTTATTTCCTGTACGATTTTCAAAATAAAAATGGGCAGTTCGGAATTTGTAGCTTTGTTAGCCCCAGCTAGCGCACCATAAAACTTGGGACTGTAATACCAAAATATTCAGAGTTGACTTAATTCCAGTCGAAATATTTCTGCATCTTGAGAAAGCGCCAGTATTGAAACGAACCTGGAATAGAATCAACAAAAGTTGACATTATTCCATTTGACGTAATTCTGATGAATTAAAAAACGTATGGCTACGTGAAAAATCCAGAATTGAGTCAATTCCGAGTTGACGTAATTCAGTTTTGCATTTTAGTTTAAAAAAAGAATAGGGAGTTGGATCAACTTCTGGTGACTTAATTTCGGTACGGTTTTCATGCTAGAAACGAGAGGGCAAAAAAATCCGGAATTGAGTCAATTCCTTGTTGACTTAATTCCGGTCCCATTTATGTGTTCCAATAGAGGTTGTTGAAATTCCAGAGTTGATTCAATTCCTGTTAACTTAATTCTGGGAAGATTTTTGTGCTGAAAACTACGTACAGTGAACCCTCGATAACTCGGACCTCGATGTCCCGGACTTCGGATAACTCGGACAGAATTTTTAAAAAATTTTTAATAATTTTTAATTAATTATTTTTTTGTTAAAAGACATAAAAAATCGTTTCTGCTGGATTTAAACTCATCACATTATATTTTAGAACAGTATTAAACTTTATAACGTAGTCATCCAGCGCTACTTAGCCTTTAATAATCCCACAGTAAATATCTGGTAAGTTCGGCGTGATAAAATGCTAGCGAGGCGCGCGACGCACGAGTAAAGATGCAACGCAGCAGTCCGACCTCTCACTTCTTTATCTTTCCTCCCTTTTCGTCCTGCGAGCAAGGCATGCACGTGTGTCGTAAACAAACATTTCAGTGTGGTGCTTGTGAAATGACGGTAACTACGGTTTACAATGACACATAAACAGAAAATTATTTTGTTCTGGTATGTACAATGAATTCAGAGTTGCATAACAAATTGTCCCGGACATTAAAAATACAAATTAAAAATCATTGCTTTGCATTGCGATGTAGAAAAATTGGTGAGAAGGTTTTACGCCCCTTTAACAACGATGTTTTCAAGAGCCGATGTGGGTGGTAAAAGAACAACACAACATCCATGCCCAAGCCAGACACGATGAGTCACGCTCGCTGGTTGATGATGCACTGTTGATAACGTAACAGCGTCTGGAGAGTTGTAACATTTTAAGCGTGAATCGGATTTGTTTATAAACTACTTTACGGGAAATAATAGCGTACATGTAATGGACCGTAAAATGTAAACGTCTTATGCGGGATAATTTTAAACGATTTTCATTGAGTGATGCACATGAATGGATTAACAAGATTTTGTAGTCTTAATTTTTCCATGTTTACTATACACAGACAAAATCTTTTTCTTTATTTTAGAAGAAATGGTCACGTTATGAACGAGTAAATATAGAAAAAAAATGTACATTTGTTATATTCTACACCAAAAAAATTTAGAATAGTAATTTTTTTAAAACCTCTTATAATGGCCGCACCCTATTTTTTGGGCCTAAAGTTTGGTCAAAAATATGTGGCGATTACGCGAGTAGATACGGTAACTCTGTAGAACATGATTAAAATTTTATTGCTTTATAATATGACAATTTGTGTAAGAATAAAGCTGTAAATTATGTGTTCTATGATGCAATTTAAATACATAAAATTAAATTTTAAAATTAGTAGTGTTAAAATGTGTTCACATAATGTACAGTGACCTAGAAGGATTGTTAATTACAGTACCGTACCGTTTTTATTCATGTATAAGAAGAAAATTATTTTTATACCTTCGTAACTTTGTAGGAGGATAAAGTAACTATCAGGCTAGCAGTTGGCTGCTGCCCCTACGCTCAACGCTGTGACATACGGACGTAAGGTATTTGTCAATGTAAACATCTTGTGTGAGATGCGTGTGGTCACGTGCGGCGTTTGTATTGCATGAGACTGTACAGGTTGACCTTGACTACTTCCGCTCGCAACCTCCCTAGCTTATCTCCAACGATCATTTCTTATCTCACTCACACGTGCAGGCACATTGGCTGTCGGCAGCCAGAAGAAAACTTTTATGTGGTAGAAGGGGGCCTGGTGCCATCATCTAGCGCAGAGATAAAAAAAAAGGATCAGCCAGAAGTAGCAGTATAAAAAAATAAATAAAGATCTGACTGGCCACATTGTTTGACATTCTTTTATAGTCCTCCACGTTATGTTAATTTTCCCACTGCATGGCGGCCCTCCCGTAACTTGATACGATAGTTACATACAAAACAGTATTTATTATAGCCTCTTTTGCTTGTAGAAATAATAGCGTACTAATTTCTTCGTGTTTCTTGTGATTAATGACTGATTACCCCACCTCCCCGGACACCCCTCGATAACACGGACAAATCGTAACTCGGACAGCTTCTCCCCCCTTTTAGTCCGAGTTATCGAGGGTTCACTGTAGTTCAAATCCAGAGTTGAATCAATTCTGGGTTGACTTAATTCCGGTATAAATTTTGGTTTAGAGACTGTATACTTTATAACCCGGAATAGAGCCAACTCGAAGTTGACTTAATTCTGTTTGGGGTTTCATGTTAAAAGTACAAATCCGGAGTTGAATCAATTCCGGGTTGTCTTAATTCCGGCCTGTATACAAGAAAAAGCAGAGTTTACGTCATTCCTGCGCCCCTTTGGCTCACCATGCAAACCTTCTAGGTAATACAATTGTTGGTACGAATGTCATATGCACACAACTTTGTACAATTTAGCCACCCAGTTGTGATTAAGGGCCTTGTGAAACAGACCTTGCTAGTGACGCCAGCACAAGACCAGCAAAACCTAGAGCATTCCCAACCTCATTGCCACACATGTGCGAGGCAGGACGAGTCTTGGATGCAGTGTTGTGTATCTGCAAAAGGACCATGTCGGGGAACTCTATTTGAATTGCTGCAACCGCAGAGTATTAGTATTGCTTATGTTCTGCAGAAGTAATAGCTAAGGAAATAATGGTGTGTTTGTACAACTGCACTTGTAAAATGTATTAATGTTAGTGTTTTGTGCCTTTTGCTCAATTTAAAGTAATTCATTAACTTGCAAGTGACTTCTGATGGTGTAAACCTCGCAGGCGGCAATATTGAGTCCGCGCAGCAGCTAGCTCGTGGCAGTCGTTCGTTATCTTTTGGTTCTCTGAGTTAGTCGCAATAGCCTTTCGTAGTTTACCGGTCAACCTGCTCTTTTGTGCGCGTGCTTTGACGTTCCCTGCAGTCAGATACTGCAGTGTAATTAATGTATTTGTGCCCTCGTGGCCTCTAGTAATTTAAGATGAGAGAAGTGCGTAGGCATGGGCCACGCGGCTGTAGTGTGAGGTCTAAGGGTGTTGCATCCATCATCGTCAGAATTGAGTACATTGCAAGTGATGTTTTGTCAGGGTTCAAGGTAATTTTTCCAGGGTTCATGTAGTAACTTAAGGGTGTTGCTAGTGTTGTTTAAGCCACGTGGTCTCCGCACCGATCTGTGCTTATCAGCGCCATCCTCAGTTTGAGTGATGTGTTCATTTTTTTTATTGTGGTCTTTAATTTTTGTTAGTGTTCTATGTAATTTGTCGAGGGTTCATGTAGTAACTTAAGGGTTTTGCAAATGTTGTTTGAGCCACATGGTACCACACCAATCTGTGCTCATCGGCGCCATTCTCAGGCCTAGTGCTTTGCTAGCTGTTATTTCAGTGCTCCATAATTTTTGTCATGATTATATGTCTCTTGTCCAGGGATCTGAGCTTGTTAATTCCCACAAATTAGGTTTGTTTTGTAACCCCGTAGTTAACCCTAGATTCCATCTACCTCTGACCTGAGTCTCAGCTGAGGGCTGACCTGCAAATGATGTGTTCTGCTCCCCAGCCGAGTGGTTAGAGCTCTGTATCCTGTCCCTGGGTAACCACCTGCAATTGATCCTAGCGGCTGAAGGCACCCTTACCCCGTAGGGACTGTGTTATCATACACTACAGAGTGAGAAGTGGTTTACATTGTGTTAGTCGGCAGAATAGGTTAGGTAACCCCGGATGTCGCTATGCACGTAGTCAACCAATACAAGACATGCAGTGTAATGAGATATGGAATAAACCGAGCCTGGTATGACCGTACCCGTATGTGTTGTCTGTTATAGTTATAGAACCCCACTTAATTGTCAGTGGTCAGAGATGCTAGTGTCTGCGAGTCGAGGTACTGTATGCAACACCGAGGTAGGGGTGAGCAACGTGCGAACCCATAAGCAGCCCTGAATAGTCTCTAGAATTGCAATGTGTGGGCCGCATTGCTGGCGCCTGTAAAATCAGCACCGAGATCACCATTGCTCTCAAGACCCCTCTACCTCGCAGGGTGTTACTAGTTAGAGATTCAAACCAGTTCACCATCATCTGCTTTAGGCTCGCGAAGATCTCATTTATTTATGTCGAAGTATAAGTATGAAGTAAAGTGTCTGTCTTAACATACTTTGGCTTGATATGTGTGGTTGAATGGACAATAGTATTATACTCGCTATCAAGTCTTGGTAGTAGTGCCAGCCACTTGTAATTACCATTTGCAGTAAAATGTCTCAGTAGTTTAGATTTCAAGGTTCTATGAAATTGTTTGACAGTGCTGAAAGTAGTTACACAAGTCCTTTCCATCATCTGTGTGAAGATTCTTTGGTACATGCCCCAGGTTAAGCACACTTGACATAGCATTTTCTACATCTGCTGTATTTTTTGCTTGAGTTGTACAGTCCATGCATAATTAGAGTATGCATGAATTACAGTCAAACTGTAATGATTTCCAAATTCAAATGAGTGACGATGTCTTGCATTTCAATTAGGTCAGACGAAAATTGTTGTCCAGTTCTTTCATGACATACTTAGGTCTAGGGTAGTTTTTTCTAGCTGACCTATGGAGCTCTCTTAAAACTGTTAAAAAATGGTTCAGTGTATCCTACTGTTGTTAGTTCTTTGATTATAGAAATTATCTTGTTGGAATGTGATTGTTTGCCAGCTGCCTGTGATTGAAGCTATTATAAGTCTTAACCTATCAAGAAGCACTTTTGGATCATCCCAAAATACTTATTGAATTTTCTCTTTACTAACTATCTTTAGTCAACCCAGACTCTGTGACCTTACTCAGTCGTGGGATAACTCTGTTATAATGCAAAATTTTGCATGTTTCACATCCTTAAATCATTGTGTACTATGATCATAATTTTCTTAGTGAGCATACCTTACTTTTCAAAAATAATGTTTGCATAAATTTGGTTTGGTGTAGTGTCAGGTTCGTTTGCAAAACAAAAGTTCACAAAGTCTGAGTGATTTTGTCTCCTGCAAAAAAAAAAAACTAACTTCCTTACTGCTGAGAAACCATTTACTATCACGGCACTGCAGTCTGTAATTCGTGTTGCAGTTGTGGTCACAGGACAAAATGGTATAGTGGTCATGAAGGTCTCTCCTCATGCATGCGTTTTCACACTTCTTGTGCAAAAGTTCAGTTAAAGACACGTCATCTTCTTCCGAATCAATATCTTGGTCTGATTACGTGGTCTCTCTTTTCTGCTATCCATCCGTAGGTTGATCTTCTTCCTCTTTGATTTCTACTGTAGGCAACGTATTCTTGCAACAATATGCTGTCAGTTTTTCGAATTGACTGGTGATTGGCTTGAGGGCTTCTTCACAATGATTTTTGAGAGCCAATCTGTTACTCTTAAAAATCTAATACTTGGCATGCACTGCTTCAGTGGCTTGTTGATGCTTGCTTGTCAACTAGCATTGATTCTTTATAGAACAACGTATGTTATAATTTTAAGTTCACACAATTATTTATAACCCTACTTGTGATATGCTGATGAAATCACATTTTTGATTCACTAAACTTCACCGTAGAAGGCAAAAATTAATTTCTTTTTGTATCTAGCAACATCAGATTTTAATTCCAGTCATGAACTTAACATTATCAGTTCAGTTGCAATCGCATCCTGCAGTGTTTCCAGCTCTTCCTGTCTTTGAGCATTCGAAACATTAATGATATCTATAAAGTGTTCTTTTTGCCCTAGAAGCAGTAACTCCCT
Source organism: Medauroidea extradentata (assembly GCA_003012365.1). Taxonomy (NCBI): domain Eukaryota; kingdom Metazoa; phylum Arthropoda; class Insecta; order Phasmatodea; family Phasmatidae; genus Medauroidea; species Medauroidea extradentata. The sequence goes on from PNEQ01028153.1 coordinate 21,619, forward strand.
GCAAAGTCTGGTTATGCACTCATTATCATAAATGATTTTTGTAGCAAATTTTGGTTCCAAACTCTTAACTCTCTCTCTCTCTCTCTCTCTCTCTCTCTATATATATATATATATATATATATATATATATAATATAGGTATAACTTAAAACTCAACTGGAAAGAGAGATAGAAACAGAAAGATAGTCTGAATGAACTGTAACCCTGCTAGAGTTCTGTGAATGGCATGAAAAATTTGGTAACAGGGTTCTGATGGTCCCTAGCTCATTCAAGGGGGAGGACACTGTTACAAAAAGGTACTGAAGAAATACTACACCATTGAGGTTCACCACCATAGTGATCAATTTTATTTTGCGACAACACATACCTCAATATACAATAGCAGAGATACCAACATAAGTACTCTTAATATACCAACATACAGTGCAGGCAACATTGTTATTCAACACCTTCCCCCAATGTTGACATGCTTAAATCAGTTATAAACGTCTTTAATTTCTTAGAACACACTTGCTTTGTTAAGTAGTCACTGATCTGCTTGTTGGTGTCAACATACACAAGTTTCACAATATGATCTTGTATTAGTTCCTTTACAAAGTAGTACTTCACATGAATATGTTTAGATCTTTTAGTTTCTAAAGTACTGACCATTTTTATGCGTGATTGGTTATCTTCACATATGGTAATTACAAATTCACTTAAGCCTAGAATTTCCTGTATCAATTTCTTAACAAACAAACTTTCTGCAGTAGCAGTAGCCAGTGCTACGTACTCAGCCTCTGTACTGGATAAACATACACAAGTTTGTTTCTTACTTTTCCATATAACATTATTTCCCAACACTCTAATGAAATAGCCAGTAATACTCTTTCTATCAATTTTATCATTGGCATAATCTGAATCAACATATGATTCTATCATATTACAATCATTCCCGGAATAGCATAAACAATAATCTTTAGTTTTGTTAAGATAGCACAGAGTATTTTTCAAATGTGTATAATGCTCTTTACCATAACAATTCTGAAATTTACTGAAGTAAACAATAGGAAAACTTAAGTCTGGTCTGGAACCTACCATGATATACATAAGACAACCAATAAGTTCTCTGTATGGTACGTTTGAAACACAACCATCACCAGGTTGTAGCTCTAGTTTAGGTACCATTGGCCAATCCAAGAATTTACAATCGTTCGTATGAAATTTTGTCAACACACAGTCTTTTAATTTCCTCTGCCCAATTTTAATGCAAGTATTTTGACATATTATTTCTATACCAAGAAAATGAAAAACTCCATTACCTTCATTCATTTCCCTCATCTCGAACTTCTGCATGAGATCAGCCTTAAGTAATTGCACTTTTTGTTTACAATCAGAAAAAATCATAAGGTCGTCAACATACACTAATAAGTACAAGCCTTCCTTATAAAACAAACAAGGATCAGCCAGAGATCTTGTAAAATTTTTTTCCTAACAGTTCTTCACTTAATTTGTTATGCCAGCATTTCGATACCCTAATGAGAAAACCTCGTAACTCCATTTTTTCAGATTTTCGTTTTATTTTTACATTCTACCCTGAAAAAAATTCCTTATCAACTGCGAAAAGCACGCATCTCCAGTTATGTTTTTCAAAATTTTAAAAGCAAAAATCCGAACTCTATCAAATCCATTGTTGGATTGTAACAAGCGAAAAACTCTCTCTCCTGTAAAAAAACTGATTTTGGAGATACGAGGTTTTCACATCTATCTCCAGATATGTTTTTTAAAAATAATAAAGCAAAAATTAGAGCTCATGAGGCTTTATTGTTGGATTGTAACCAGCAAAAGACTCCCTCTCCTGCTAAAAAATAGATTTTGGAGTAACGAGGTTTTCACATGAGGGTATCGATTTGGGAGATTGTTTAAGACCATATAAAAAGCCTTCTTTAACTTACATACAAGATTTTTGTTCCTTACCACAACCCCCTCAGGTATTTGCATATAAACAGGTTCACTTAACTCTCCATATAAGAATGTACTTTTCACATCTAACTGGTCAACTACCCACTCCTTTTGCAATGACAAAGACAACAAGATTCTAACTGTGGGCAACTTTACTACAGGGGCAAATATATTCTCTCGAGATGTTAAATTTTGAAAACATTCCCTTGCCACTAACCTGGCCTTTTTAACATTAGCCCCCTTAACATCCTTCTCTGTGAATACCCATTTTGAGTCTATTAGCTTCTCATGTACAGGTTTCTCCACTAACTCCCATGTTTGGTTCTTTTCCAGTGATTTAATCTCTTCTCGCATAGCTTCTTTCCATTGACTCTTATAAGGATTATCCTCTGTAGCTGACACAGAGTCAGGAATACTATCATTAAAAAAACAAGCAGCATTCAATGCTATATGTGAAATATAATCATCGCTTGTGATGTAGTCCTGATGCCATTTTGGAGGTACTTTGATCCTTTCAGACTTTCTCGCTGCACATTTCTCACCACCACCAAGTGGTTTTTCTACTCTATCCTTACCCTTTACTTGTTCCTCCACCAGTTTTTCTTCTTCTATTACTACTAACTTAGGAGGGTATTCATCCTCTAAAAACCGATCATCCCTAGACACAATTATTTTCCCTTTATCTACATCATAGATCCTGTAGGCATTTGACCCATATCCTACCATGTATACCTCCATGCCTCTCTTGTTTAACTTCCCTACAGATGGTCTGTTCTTAATAAATGCCTTACTCCCAATAAGCCTAATTATGTCAAAGTTCACCTTTTGCCCATACCAAGTTTCAGCAGGCATTTTTCCATCAAACCTAGGAAGCCTATTATACAGATATGCTGCTGTCCTGACAGCCTCGCCCCACAAATACTTGGGTAGGTCATTCAACAAACACCTCGATTTTTCTACCAATGTCCTATCATTCACTCATTCTGTCCATTCAACTGAGGGGTATATGGTGGATTGTATTCTATTTCAATTCTAAAACACCAACCTTTAAACTGTAAGGAATTAAATTCACTTCCATTATCACATCGAATTCTCAAAACCTTATTATTTATTTGTAAATGAGAATTTTCTTTCTACCCCTTCAATATAGCTTTGTAAATTTTTACTAGCCTCTCCTTTCTTTCTCAATAGATACACAGTACAGAACCCTGAACAAGTATCAGTTATCGTTTGGAAGTAATAATAATATCCATCAAATGTTGGTGGCTGTAAAGGACCACATAGGTCAGTACATATTATTTCAGCACGTCTTTTACCTTTAGGACACACATTACGAAAAGGTTGCCTAGTAAGTTTGTTCTCAATGCACACTTTACAGAATTTTATACCTTCCATGCCCTTAATTCCAGTTAACTCGCCTAACTTTCTCATTGTTTAAATACCTGGATAACCTAGTCTTTCATGCCATGAGATATTTGTAACAGCATTATTTGAGGCTTCAACCACTTAAAGACCACTACATGTGAGTTTTACTACATAAAGTTCACCAACCTTTTCCCCAGACAATACAATTTTAGACTTACTCTGACTCGACATACCGTTATCAGTAAAACAGGTCTTATAACCTGCTTCACACACTTTAGAAACAGACAATATGTTAAATCGTAAATGGTCTACTATCAAGACATTTGTCAATGTACACTGAGCAAAAACAATAGTTCCTTTTTCTTTTGCAACATGAACTTTACTACTATCTGCCACAACGATAGCAATAGGTGTCTCTAAAGTTTCTATGTCCATCACACATGATTTATATTTTTCATTCAACATATGCTCTGACGCACCAGAATCACAAACAAAGTTAATAGTATTCGTATTTGTATCTGTACTCACCAGAGACGTCGCAGCTGTGAACACTACTTCCTTTTCCTCACCTTCAGATTCAGCTGCTACATTGGCATTTCGAGTGCCATACCAATGGCCACTACCACCACGGCCATGAAACCTAGACATCTTCCCGGACTCGTCTGATGTTACACTTCTTCTTCTGGAACAATATTTCTTGAAACGACCATATTCCCCACACACGTAGCACTTAACCCTAGCTCTTTGTGCCGCAAATGAACAGCCGGTTTCTTGAGATGACGACTTGCCCTCCTGCAAACGGTGTTCTGCATCCAGTAGACGTCCTTTGACGAATTCAAGGGTGATGTCCGATGTCATTGTTTCTATTGCTGTGACTATATTGTCGAATGTTTCCGGAATCGTTACTAATAAATAGCACACCTTTTCAGACTCGTCTAACATAGCCCCTAATGCTTACAGTTCACGAAGCATCATTTCTACCTGCAGGAAATGGTCCTGCAGCTTGCCGTCCTCAAACCTTAACTTCAGAAGTTTTTTCATGACAAACAGTTTTGATATGGGGCTCTTCCTGGCGAACACATTTTTCAGTGACTGTAGCATTTCTTTTGCCGTCACAACATCTTTTAGTATTTCGCAATGCTTGTCCGACACACACTGTGTAATTATCCATCTTGCCTTCTTATCACAAACCTCAAACTGTTTCTTTTCCCCTGTCGATACCTCTTCTTGGAGCTTTGCAGACGGACCTATGACATCCTTAACCCTCCTTGTTCAGAAACAATTCCACCCTCCAAAGCCAATTGGAGTAATTTATTCTCGTCAGTTGTGGAATTCCCACATTGAACATGCCAACATTCACTGTCGAGAACATATCTTGATGCCTCAAGGCATAGCATAGCCCGATAAATGCAACAATGTTTGTACTACGAAGCAACATAACAGTAAACCCTCGATAACTCGGACTAAAAGGGGGGAGAAGCTGTCCGAATTACCGATTTGTCTGTGTTATCGAGGGGCGTCCAGGGAGGAGGGGTAATCAGTCATTAATCACAAGAAACTTGAGGAAACCAGTACGCTATCATTTCTACGAGCAAAAGAAGCGGCAATATGTACTGCTTTGTATCATTTCTACAAGCAAAAGAAGCGGCAATATGTACTGCTGTGTACGTATCAATTTACTGGAGGGGGTAGTGGGGAAATTATCACTGTAACGGGAGAATTATAAAAAAAAAGAATGTCAAATAACCTGGGTCGGCAGATTCTTTTTTATTTATTTTTTATGCTACTTCTGGCTGATCTTTTTTTATCTGTACTAAAAGCTGGCACCAAGGCACCCTTCGACCACATAAAAGTTCTCACCCCCTTCTCTCGTCTGGCTGACGACAGTCTGTGCATGTGTGTGAGATAAGCTAGGGTGGTAGAGCGCGAGCGGAAGTAGTCAAGGTCAACCGGTACAGTCTCAACAGCAATAAAAACACTGCACGTGAACACACGCAACTCTCGAGATGTTTACATGAAACATTGCTCTACATCAACATGTGACAGTGTCTGCAGCCAGTTGCTCGTTTCCTACGAGAAATTGTTTTTTTTTTTTTTCCAGGGCCTCTTTGCTAGAATACGAGGCCAGGAGCAACGTAAATCTCAGTCTACTTTTTTTTTTTTTTAAGTCACGGCCTTGGCTGCGTCGAGCGTCGTCATAGATCAGTGACGTCTTTACACACACTTTACACTTAAAATTAATTTCACAGATACCATCAACATTAACGGGAACTCAATAAAAGCCCATTCATTTTAACCATTCAACTTTTCCAAAAGTGAGGCCCGGGGCAAAAGCCTCTTTCTGCCCCCTCCCCTTTTTTGTATAATTTATTAAGCCCTGTTTTTTTTTTCGATATCGCTCCGGCCTTTAGCGTAGTGGGTTAGGCGCCAGTTTACAGTGCGAGAGGCCCTGAGTTTGAATCCTTGCTCTGGCACGGATGTTGTGTTGTTCTTTCACCTCACTTCACCTTCATCGGCTTATAAGACGTCGTTAAAGGGCCTTAAAACCCTCTCACCACCTTTCCTACATTGCAATGCAAACCCATTGCTTTTAATTTTTTTTTATTGGATGTCCGGAACAAATTGTTTTGCAATCTTGAACTTATCGCACAAACCAGAACAAAATAAATTCCCCTTTAGGTGCCATTGTGACCTGTAGTTACCGTCCAATTCACCAGCATCATACTGAAATGTTTATTTATGACGCACATGTGTTTCTTACACGCGCGGTGAAGAGGGAGGAAAGATAAAGAAGCGAGGTTTGCCTGCTGAGTTGCATTTCCATTCGCGCGCTTGCTGAGTTGCATCTCTACTCGCGCGCCTCGCTAGCAATGTTTAACCACACAGAACTTGCCAGATATTTTACGGTGGGACTATTAAAGGCTACGTAGTGATGAGCAGCTACTTTTAATGGATTTAAATGAGGCAGACACAATTTTCTTATGATTTTTTACCTTTTTTTTTTTTTTTTTTTTTTTTTTTTTTTTTTTTTTTTTTTTTTTTTTTTATTATTATTCTGTCCGAGTTATCCGAAGTCTGGGACATCGAGGTCCGAGTTATTGAGGGTTCGCTGTAATTCGAACTGAGCAACTGGGCCCATAACCAGTTTGTTACGAAAAGGTACTGAAGAAATACTACACCGTTGAGGTTCACCACCATAGTGACTGTTTATTTTGTGACAACACATACCTCAATATATAGTAGCAGAGATGCCTGATGAAACCTACTATAGATTCTATTATGAAAATCCTCAGCAAGCCTGTTGGTATTTGAACCTTTACAGTTCAAATAAATCTATTATAAGGCTGTAATTATTAGTCCAAGAGTGAGAAGAAATAGTGAAAAAATGCAAATAAAATTATATTTCCGAGTTTTTTATTTATCAACTTATTTCTAGGCTTTACCTACCTTTCCTTTGTTAAACGAATAGAGGTGTAAAGATGAAAGATAGGTGGAGAGAGTTAGGTATGAGTGCAGGGCCAGACGTGATCACTGGTATACCAGAGCTTGTCGAAACTTATGTCATGTGCTGACTTGTCGAGAGGAGGGAGGGGGTGTCAAGGTTGTGTGGTGAAAATTGAGGGGAGAGGGAGGTTAAGTTCGAACAGGTTCTGACAAGAACATCAGTGAGTGAAGAGGATGCGAGGACAGTTCAAAGTTGTGTGCTGCCAAGGCGTATGACAGGATAATAAATGATTTTAAAATAGCTTGTAATCATGAAACAAATCAACAGTTCCTTGCAAAGAAACAATACAAAATGCCCACAAATTAAAAAATTACAAAAAAAAGGTGTTACATAAACATACAAAAACCAGTGGAAGCTGTTGTAAAAAAACAATATCAAAGTGGAAGCAGTGCATGACTAAATTAAGACTGGGCTACCATACACTTGGGCAAAGGGAAAAAAATTATTTTAACAAGTACGTTTACTCACCTTAAAGGAGCAGTCAACTTAAAATAAACACATAAATCAAAAAGTGCAAACTGTTATGAAAAACCATGCTGAGAAAATCCCACCTCAATATGAGGCCTGGTTCTTAAGCTACAGCCATGCATAGTATATGCAGTGGCAACGCGTGACTTCACGGGTGACTCAGAGCAGCGAGCTGTGTGCTGCCAGTCTTGCTTGGCTGCAGCTTGGCTACCCTCGCGCTCTCTCGTGTCACATTGTGTCGTGTGAACTTTCTTGTATATGTATTGGTAAAACATGAAAATGCCTCAGAGGTGCTGTTTTATTGGCTGTAATAATAACTCTGACCGTGCTAAGGCTATATATTTCCTTAATTTCCACCTAGAGACAAATAACCTGTCCACTTCAACCAGTGGGTAGAAAGAATAAATCGTGAATCATTCATTCCAAACAAATACAGTACTGGGTGTTCTATTCATTTCCAAGACTGTGACATAGAACTCTCATCGCACTACAAAACTTCTCTTTTATGAGTGAAAACAGCTATATTGTTGAAAAATTTGCAATTTCAAACATTAAACTTAAAGGGGAATTAGACATGCCATTAAAGAGGAAACTTTCAAGCATTTACATAAGAAAGCAAATTGTAAATTAAGCTTTTGAAGAGTGAGTATTCAATTGCTTTGGATCCTTGTTCAGCAGAACTATTCCAGAGTGTAGAGACTGGTTGTATTCTCGAGACTGATGTGATGAAGCCAAAAAATTAAGAGCAAATACAATGCAGAGCTCAAGAAATACAGTGTGAGATGGATAATTAATGTTATAGAAATATTATTATGGCGGAGGACGAGGACCACAGTATGGATGATTATAATTTGCTGGATTCATCATTCCTAATGACCGTTTCGCATAGTGTGAGCAAATCAGACGAAAAGGTAGAAGATGTCGTTATACAGGAAAGCCTATGAGCCAGTGAAACAAGAAAAAAATCTATTACCTGAAAATATTTATTTATTGGGAGTGCTTGCTTTAGTTGTTTGTTTTTTGTTTGAATTGTGGCAGCACTGTTTTGGAGTGAAACCTACTCAAAAAGGACCTTTGGTTGCAGTTACAAGGGAATGTACAAAAGGACACACAGTAATTGGGCAATCTCAAAAAGTATACATAAACAATCTACCTTTAGTACTCACCTATCAACAACTATGTACATATGTGGTTTAGGATATTCTTTGTGCAAAAGTTTTTCAGAAACTCTGGGGTTTTGTTTTGTATCTCATTCTGCATACTATAAAATTGTAAAGAAATATGTAACTCAAACAATAAGAATGGCGTGGTTAGGAGAGCAAAGATTATTTCTTGAGACTTGCAGTGCTTATAATTCAGACGTGTGGTTGACTGGGGATGGACACTTTGATAGCCCTGGGTTCAGAGCAAAGCATGTTGTGTATATAGTAATAGATGTAAGTATAGGCAAAATTGTGTATTTCGTGGTATTGGAAAAATAACAAGTAGATGTAGAACATGAAAAACCCACCAGCGATACAATGTCAGAAAGACTTTCAGAACAATTAAATATTACTCTGCTTCTGACAGACACTGTGTGATCCATAAATTAATGAGAACTAAGCACCCATTCATTATTCACGAATTTGATGCCTGGCACCTTTAAAAATTGTTAGCTAAATTGTTGAAGGCAATAGCAAAACAATCACATATGATACAAGCCTGGAGTCAAAGCATTATAAATCATCTGTGGTGGTCGTCGGAAACATGTGACAATAATGAATAAATGCAAATTGAAAAATTTACGTCAGTACTGCATCGTGTAACTGACATATAGCCTACAAGTGGGACGGAAACCAATTTATCAGTGGTTGCAAGCACGATGATCTATCTTATACACAAAGACCAAGGAAGTGGCTTCTACCAAACAGTCATGATCATTAGACTGTTATGTTCTATTATAAATGCCGAACAATTCCTGGATGACGTGAAGCATACAAAAAATTGTCACCCCGGTAAACTAGAATAGTTTCACAGTGTTGTTTGAAAGTACAGAATGTTGCAATATTCTAGGGAAACAATCCTCACATGTAGAGGAACAAAAATTGTCACATGAACATAGGTCCAAAAATGCACAGTTTTTGCGCTACAGTTGGGAATACATGACGTATGGTTGATAGCGTGCGGGTAGGATCATGTTGCTGTGGGGCATCATTACAGCAGTAACACGTTACTATGCCACACACTACGCCACTAACACACAGACAGTAGGAACAACTGTGACACAGCAACATGATCCTGCCAGTGCGATATCAACCATACGTCATGTATGCCGACTGTAGCGCAGAAACGCTGCATTTTTCGACCTATGTTCATGTGACACTTTTTGTTCCTCTATGGGGGAGAATTGTTTCCCTAGAATATTGACATGGAATTCTGCAACATTCTGTATAATCCCAAAAGAAATCATTTTAGTTGTGGTGGTATGGTTGCACATATAGTTGTGTCTATTTTGGATTTCAACACCACAGGGTGCTTGAGAATAGGCTCTAAATTTAAATTCTCCAAGCCACCAAGCCACTGAAATGAAGGGTGGGTGTGAATTTTTACAGCAACAAAACTCACACGTGGCATAAAGAAATACTTTAACTGGTAATTCTGTTAGTTAAAGGGAAACTACGGTTGGAACTTGACCATGACCTTCACTGTGATACAAATGTACCAAAATGCATTGCACCAGTTCATCGACCTGACTCACTAGAAATAATGCATCATTTTTAAAAGTTTGTAGGCGTGTTAATACGTGACTTGGAATAGGCAGGTATTTAAGCTAAATTTATTACTTTGTGTCTGGCCAAATTCTTTAGCTAGTTTTTGTACTTATTTCTAACAATATATATAGTTTTTCACTTACCTTCTTTACCTGAAATTTGTTGAATGACTGATGTCTCCTATTGTTTTACTATATTAGAAATTTAATTTTAAGAACTCTTTTTCTTACTTCTTATTCTTAAACATTAAGTTTCTTATTGGGTGTTTGTTCATGTTACTTCAAACTACGAGACGTGAATATTCAAAACAATCAACATATTTGCACAAATGTATGGTGTAGTGTTAAAAAATAAAGTAATAGCTACTGATTTTGTTACATAGTCTTGTAAAACTTGTAATGTGCACTTTTATAAAATCATTCCTTTGGTTAAACCTAATAAAATTACATGATTTCTTTGCCCTTAACTCATTTAAAACTTTGATAATTTCCACCTGGTTCTGGATATTCACTTTTAACTTTTTCAACAACACACGATAGAATAACTTTTTCTATTTTTTCCCCCCTATGACGCCCAAGAATTAACCCAATATACAAACTGTTTGTATGTTACAAATCATAGGACCTTATTGGTAATGGTAATGTTTGCCATCTCTTGTCTTTCAAAATAAATTTTTGTGCACACCATCATTGCATGTCTAGCCATGTTAAGAGTATCTATATTTAAATGACATGAAGAAATGATAGGTGAGCTGTAATACACTTGGCAGTTCCTCAGAGGTTAGAAATGAGATTACTCGCATGTCAGCACAAGTTTTCTTCAGGTTTTGGCATGCAGACACACATTTCACATTATCACCAGTCTATTTTATTTTGCCTGTCAGCTAACGATCCAAGTCCGTTATCCATTTGTTCGTTACTTTCATCTTGTTCTGCTTCTAGCTCAAACATATAGGGGCAAACGTTTTCTGTATCCCTTTTCCGAGAAACAGTTTACATTCCACACAAATATAACAGCACGTTGACGTTACGAAACTCGACTCAGCACCACGCTGTACTCTGCAAGCCTGAGCCACACAACTGCCTGGGCGAGCAGAGCCACCTGTGATGTCATGCCATTACGACTGGACATGTTTACAGCTGCTTTACTCCAGTTCTAGGAGGCTTACAGACCTCGGGTTTCTTTTCGTTTAGTTGTCGTTTCCTAATCTTTAAAATGGTGACGTTAAACAAAAATGTGTTTAAGCTGACAGCTCCTTTAATATAAATTTGAGACCAGGAGAAAATATATTAAATGAGAAACCTGAAATTAGTGGTTTCTCGAAATAGTTATTTAATTTTCGTTAAATTATTAAATATTAAATATTATGTTTTCTTTGCATATAAGATTAAAAAAAAATAAAATTTACATCAATGAATAGTCCATTAGTATTGAAATTGTACTCAAATTATTAAAGCCCATACCTTGCAGGCAAAGTAAAATGTAAATAATAAACTGATAACACAGTAATTTTTTAATAAAAATTTTATGAATGTAATAAATGCCAATTCTTTAGGCTAAATAAATATACCACTACGGAATCAATGTTGTAAGAATTTAATAAAAACAAAACTATAGGTAAATTGGCTGCCTCTATTAGGCCTTACGAAAAATGTATGTTGCTAGCAAAGTGAAATTATTTATATCAACATGAGGTAACAATACATTTTAAAATAATTAATAATTGTTACAGCCGTTAATTTTTAAAAGATAAATTTTGTTACTGCTTGTCTGTTCATAGTCCCACAGTAGGAAAAGTTTGTACACTGGGATAACTTTATAGTTCCCAGTGCCAGAGACAAGTGGGAAAAGGTGAAGAAAAGGCCCAAATCTTGGCCCAAACAACTGAAAGCCAGTAGTAGTAAATATAAGTCGCACAAGAACTGTAGTCGAGGCTGAGAATAGTTCAGCACGATGAAAGGTCAGTACAAGGACCCCGCTACACAGACAATAACAAAAAAAAAAAAATGCTAAGAACTATGCCATAAAACTTCTCATATAAAATTACCAGATGAGAGCAGTGAGAATCACTCTCAAGAAATAATGGACAAACAACAACAAGAAACTAAATTAAAATGTAGCGATATGAATTCATTAGTTTCAGTATAAACTTTCCCACATATAAAAAAATATGGCTATTTAAGTATTAAGATCTGCCAAAAATGTTGGCATTGGCTTATAGCAAAGTGGTAAGAAAAGAAGAAAAATGCTGCTGTGAAAACGAAAATCGAAAATATCCACCCACAGTACCAACATCCACAAAATGTGTGTCATAGCACATTAGCGACATTTACATGATTATAATCACTAAACTTTGTCGGTATCATGCAGTGAAAGACAGAAAGCAAATGATACTGACAGCAGCAACACTAACTACGAAATTGACGGTGCGAGAGAACACTGATCAGAGGAATTTCAAGCGTAACAGCTTGCATTCAGTCTAACAAAAAACTTTGTGAAACTTGACTCTGTAGCCGACTAACACGATGTTATGAAGGACTAGTAGTCCACAGAGGATGTAAATTATGAAAGAAACAGTTGTAAAGTTTTGAAAGTCATGGTAAACATCTTCATGTAAAATTTAGTCAAATCTTAAAATAAAATACATATAATTTACTGATTATAACATATTTAGGAAAATTATTTTAGTTCAAAGGTTACCATACTTTGATACGGCACACTGTTGGTAGTTTAAGGGAACAGAGTGAGTCAAGTTTGGACAGGCTCTGACACGACAATGGGGAAGGGAAAAGGGAATTAGGAGGGTCAAGGACATTTGCTGATGATGATAGGGGAGAATGTTTAGTTTGGCAAGGTTCTAGCAAGAAATTGATTGGTGAAGGGGAGGGCATGGGTTAAGGCATTGTGCTGATGATTGGAGGAGTGGGACTAGTTTGGACAGGTTGTAATACGAACATGGGTGAGGGAGGGGAATGGGAAGACGTTGAATAGGGAAAAGCAATGCAATACTGCATGGCTACACAAAATTAAAGTCGGTTCTTTGCTCGTGTTGGGTGCTATCCACCATATTTGGTGAATGAAGAGTTTTACTTGAAAGTATGAAATATGTTATATTAAATTAATTATTAAATTATTCAGTTTTGGGAAATGAATTTCTGTGTACCTACGAGAGGTGCATAAGTATGTCTTATGTATAATATAATTAAAAATTTACTTTTTTCAAAATGTATATATTGAATTTATTAGAAACAGATTGGTGAGTGGGGAGTGTGCAGATTTAGCATTTGAATAAATAATATTAGGAAATGTAATTTTTTATGTTACCAATATTAATTGATTGTATATGGAAAGAAATGTTATTTTTTTTTTTTTCATTACATACTTAATAAAAATTATAAGGTTGATACATCATCTAGGTTGCATGGCATATGAATGTTACATACAACACAACACTAATGCTACCTAGTTTGTGACACAAGAGTTAAGTAATTAAATAATTGCACCCCTGGCAGCCAATTCCAAAACCAGTATAAGGCGATCTCTAAAGGTTTAGCCGAAGGTTGCAGAGCATTGCCGAGGTGCATGTACCAAGATGGTTGCTGATAAGTCATGTAAACAAATGACAATTCAAAAGTAGTAAATAAACAAGATGGTAGCAGACGATGAAGAAAATTACAGAACAAAAAAAATATTTTTTTTTTTTTTTTTTTTCAGAATTACATTTTTTTTAATTTTGAATTTTTTTAAATTTGAGACCTTTAGGTCAAGGTCACATCCAAAATAGTGGCCATGGCATCTCTTAAGATGGCGGGTGGCACCACATCACCACCTTGGCACATTTGTTACCCTGTCGTAAATCCTATCCAGCCATACTCGTAACAAAATGTAAAGAAACCCCAAAAATCCAACATATAAATTAAAAATAACAATCCCAGTTAAAATAACATGTAAAACTATTTAGAAAAGAAACAGACATCAATATTTTGGAAAATAATTAAATGTAATGGGTCAGACAAAAAAAACTACATGTTATAGTAATGCCTACAGTAATCATGTACTTCATAGTGTCAAACTAAAAAAATTATTAATAAAGGAAAACAAACTACAGCGGATGGGAAAACAAAAGTAAATTTTAATAGCTTAAGATAAACGGAATTTAGAAATAACTTGCCCTCAGAATTAAATAAAAATTCTATACATTTTAAACTCTAAAATCAACCACCTTTGAGTTTTAACTAAATTAGTTTAATCAAATGTTTATTAAAACTGCTCTGCATCGCTAATAGAGCATAGTACGATGGCCACTGGGTAACAATAAGTAGATCTTCAAACATCAAGATAAAGAAATATATCAGTCTATTGCAAATAAGATTTATATTGAAACTGGATTGCTATGAAACAGAGAAATATTACAGCCACAAATCATCATGGTACCTTCACTTCCATTTAGATAACATATCAAACAATTTTCCTCTTGCCAGAATAATTTCTCTCCCCATAGATAAAATGTTTTCTTTAGCCATTGTGATGGTACAACTCTAAAATATTTTTTTCCCCAAAGCACGACTGTTATGTAATAGTGAACTGAATAGAACTAAACAAGAATGAAATATATTAAGAGGGAGTTGTTAAATTATTAATATTATAACATTTAAACAGAGTAATTTAAATAGCAAAACATATGCTACTATTACGATATAATTTGAGTTTCATATGTCAGTTTATTCACACAGTTAATAAAGGATATCAAACCCTATAATAGTTCTGATGTTCCCATTACAGTAAATATTGAAATATTATCACTATGTTTAAAACTTAGGTTATATTTAATTTTTTTTGCCGCACCATAGCACACTTTGTGTTTAAGTAATTATGGTCTATGAAATCTTATGTAAAGTCGGTTTTAGAAGATTTAAGTACAATATACATTTTGTTTCAAAAGCTCAGATATATTTATTGATAATTTTTGCTCATCTAAGAAGCACGCATTGAATATAGTCTACAAAAAGTTCAGAAAATAATAAAATTTGGAAATAAATTTATTTCATATGTGTATGAAAATTTAGTACATTTAAAGACTTTTTTTTTGTATGTGGAAGTATGTTTTGCGTTCTTAAAACATTTTCTTGTGTTGTTTCAGAAGCAGTAATGGTTATATTTAGATTAACATTGGGAAAAATATGTTAATAAATTTTAGCATTATTTGTTTTGTATGTGTTGTAATTTTGTGTGCAGAAACCTGGTTTAGGAAGACAATTCTATGAAAACTTGTGCATGAAAGCTGTAAATCAATCTATTGGCCGTGCTGTAAGGCATCACAAGGATTTCTCATCAATTCTTCTAGTTGACAAGCGGTTCTCGCAAGTTCACATTCAAAACAGTTTACCATCTTGGATACGTGTGTCATTAAAGAGTTGCACCACATTTGGCCCTGTGATTGGAGCCTTAGCGAAGGTAGGTGACTTATTTTATGTTCGTTTGAAATTTTTTAATATTAAGTACATTTTGTTAACAGTATATGAAAAGGTTTGTAACATTGACAGGCTTTTGTCACTAATGTTTTTTTCAACATTTTTTTGTGATATAAAGTAAGTCCTCGGTTTATGTTGGGGGGTTATGTTCCTGAAAACGAGATGTATATTGAAGTGACCCAAATTGATTCATTAGACATGCTGCCCATGGCCTACAGACAAACACATCAAGTTGGTTGCCTAGAAGCACATGAACATGCCACCATGGAAGTTTATCACTAACAAACCGTGAAATGTTAGTGTTGGAAGCTAGTCCAACCACTTACCAGCTTTTTGTAAGAGTTAATTTAACCATATGTTATTACATTTAGCAAATGGAATATTTAACAAACGATACAGACATGCATCGTAAGATTTATGTTAGTTTTTCATGTTTTTACTCCTTCTTTCATAAAAAGCAGTGATATGTTGTGATAAATCAAAATATTTAAGTTGCATGAAACATAGAAATTATGAATGATGCTCACACTTCACATTTAATATGTATAGATAGAAAGCGGTTGAGCACTTTACAGATGTGTTAATGAGGCGACATCTAAGACACGTCAGTCACGTGTTATCGTGATCAACATATCTATTTCCTGCCGTGTCTTCTTTCTCACAGCATTCCCTTGCAAAAGTATATGAGCACACGGAGATTGGACAGTAGCGGAAAACTTGACAACAATGTCTGGCGTGTGGTTGTGGCATACTACAAACTGTAATCACACACACATAGGCGTATGTGTAGTCATCATTTCACTCACAAACAAAATACTACACAAATGCAATACAGAACACTATATAAACTTCCACATCAGGCGAGATGAGAGTGTGATACTGCAATCTAGATGTAGCCTGTCAGCTGCTGTGTGGACAAAGAAAAGAGCAGAGACAGTTAGATGCGCACTCGTGGTGTCAGTAGTTAAGTTATTTGCATCATGTCAGCACCCTCTTAAACTTATAAAACAATTAGTTAACACTGCTAGTGTAAAATGGGTTAAAGAGGTGAAGATAATGTACAGTCCTCGATTTGTGTATGATGTTTTGGTTAAACAAAAGTAGCACAGGGAACATTGTAAATGACATTCTGAATTGACTACTTAAATTGAAACATGGGTATTCAAACATCAGCAACATTAATCCAAAACGACGTAAATTGAGGTATAACTTTTTAATTTCACTCTCCAAGCTGTAGTCCCATGACAGCAATGCATACTTTTTGTACATATGTTTGTACAAATTAATTTAATTTATTTTAGAAGTTTTAATTCAGTATTATACTTTTTCTAGTACTTTGAATGTTTATTATCTTGCCACAAATTAAAATATGTTAACAGAATATCCAGGATAGATGTGCATAAATGGATCATGCTATATCAAGAAAACAGTAGCACATATGTAACCTGCTATTGGCTGTTTTAATGTCCACAGGACAACTATTCAATAACAATAATAATCTGCTGTTTGATGGGGTACTTTGTCTAGTACTACCTGTTGATGCACTGCCATTTTGGCATACTTTTCCATACATCAAAACTGTATCTGTAAACAGTGGGAAACTGTACACAGCCATACTGTCCTTCACTGTTCAAACTGAGCCATGCAATTAGCAGGTTACTAATGGCTATTAAGGTCCTAATCTAGGTCTCCGGTGGCCTTGGTTTCTGCCAGGATAGCTCTGAACTGAGGGCCAGAAGGCGGAGTTTCAAGTCTGGTGTATCACCTTTCCTGGGCACGTCACGCGGACAGTACATTTTGAATGCCGTGGAGGAAGGAATGAGGGTCGTCTGTGTCCAAAAGTTTCCACCACCAGTTCTGAGAATCATCTGTGTGTTTGCCTTTTGTCCCTGCACGCTGCTTCATATCCATGTGCATGCTGGCAAATTTACAAGACTGCACTATGTGATACACAATCTTTTAAAATAAAGCTGTTTCTAAATAATTAGTATTTCTAAAATAAATAAGTTAGGTAAATTCAGAAACAATGTACCATTTGTGTTTACTGACATTTAATAAATAAATCATATGTGTAATAAATTTACACAGAAATCAAAATCTGCACAGCAACACAATACAATGACTGCATTTACAACAAAATTATTTCAATTTCCTTCCTGGTTTAAGTGTGTTTAGTTTGGAATTGGACCAGGTAATGTGGTGGAAAACGAAACTGCACATTTTCTCAATTTTGTATTTCTTCAAACAATCGGTACAGCAGTTACAAAAATAGTGATAATAGTTAAATAAATTAATAAACATTTTGTGTTAAGTGAATTCCTCGCCTGGTGCATGGACGGTGTTGTAGCGTGTCGTGCATATTATTTTTTAAGTGAAACCGCTTAACTTATTCATATTACCTTTAAGAAAAAAACACAAAGATGAAACTACACTTTTGTAATTTAAAAAATTCAGCACGCTAGTTAGAAACTTGACTTAAATACCTCTCAAAATGTATGAAAACTTCTTTATTAGGCTGATGTAACTCCAAAAATATGACCTGAATTCGTTAAGTGCAAAGCATGATGAGTGCAAAAAGTAAAAGTAAAGTAAAAAAGTATAATTTTAGAACCACCATTTAAACTCCCTTAGGAAAAAGACTGTAAGGAAAACCTTGCATGCTAGTATGGCACGCTGTGAATAGCGGCGATAAGCTTCCCGTTGAGCGTGCTGCTCTGACTCTTATCGCTCCACTGTTCCTTCGTGTAAAGAGCGGAATGTGATACCAGTACATACTCCTCTTAACATATTTTTACTAAATGCTATAAAATACTAAGTCCTACTATCATGTGCAGTTAGTTAATGTGTGCATTATGTATTACATTTTCATATTTTCATACGGTTCTATGGTTCTGAATTCTGAAATGGTTCAGCTCGCATGGGTACTATACAATGCGCTGACGCGCTCCACACTGAACAAATTGCTAAAAACGTGAGTTGAGCTTGATTATTCCAGCACGCATGTAAGTTACAAAACACTTGATTCTTTGTAGTGGCATCAGAAATTCACTAACGTTTGCCTTATATATATATATATAAAGATTAATACATTACGTTGTTTAGCAGTATCATAAAAATTATATTGTATAGTTTGTAATATATTAGAAAACCAGCAAATGGGGCTTTATTAGAAAACCAGCAAATTGGGCTTTCATTCGTAAAAAAATTAGTAAAGATATCGTACCATTTATTACAGGTTGTATGATGTCCCAATTGCAGTCATTCGTTGCTATCTGCTGTTGGCTACACATTTACCCATGATTAATTTTTATAATAGGTTACATCCATGCGTACAGTTATCAAAATAAATCTTTGTAAGGTTATGACAAGTCCTCTATCTATCTACCTTACAGTTAATTTGAGGGCTAATTTAGAAAGCAAGAGAAAATACAGTCGTCTGAGAACACAGTTTGTGCCTCAGTGGAGTTAAACATGCCCGATTCCCAGAGAGCAATAACACGAGGTTTCTTTTAATTATAATTTTAATTGACCTTTTATGATTATCATTTCCTACTCAGTGGTAATGCTCGGAGGGAACCATACCAGGTGAAACTAGACAACTTTAAGAAGCAAAGTGTGTTGAGACGTTTATCATTCGTTAATGAGTGATGATGGTGTGACCATTCAAAATATGTGGGTTCACGACCTGGTTTACCGCGTTAGCGACCGACTATTAAATTCTGAATATGGCTGTTGAAGTCACTATTGGCTTCTCAGTTCGCACCATAACGTTACACGGCGGGTATGTTTGGGTTTAATTTATTGGTAGCTCAATGCGATACGAGAAACATATAGGCACTCCAGTTCTAAATATTTGTATAGGCTTGTTCATGGCTAGTGTTGTGCGTGAGTAATTAATAAATTATGGATGTCATCGTTTACCGGGCGTCTTCTTCTATAGTTGGGAAACCTCGTCAGTTGAAAGACGTCGCCCCTGGGATGGCTGAATCAGTTGTACAGGGCAACAGGTCGGGTCGGCTGGGCAGTACAACGGAGTAGGACCTGAATTCGTCTCTCTGGATGGTGCGAAACTAGCCCTGGTCACCGGCGATAGGGTGAAACTCCTTGCAGACGGCCCTCAGAACCTGGACAATGGCCCCGAACGACGGCCCTCCTGGCGGATCTCGTCGAAGATAGTCGTTGACGATAGCTCTCGACGAGAAGTTCACTGCATTCGGCGTTTTGCCTCCCTCCGGTATCAATTCATTACTGATACAGTGGACTTCTTGGTAGACCTCTTCATATTGAGCCTCGTCGTCCTTCTCGAAGGCTACGTTCGTTGAAAATCCCCTCCGTAGTCTTACTTAACTCTCGTTATTTTCGTTTTTTCGAACCTTCTTTTTTTTTACGTTCCAAAACTTCGCACACCTCATTTCTCTTATCCAATTTTACAACCTCTCTTCACTATCGATAGCACGGCAAACCAGGTCACAGTACGCGATGGTGATCAAGTAAAAACTACTTTCATAGGTAGAAACCTGGAGACCATTACCACTGATAAATTCTATTACAATATAAATTACAAAACCAGGAACACGTAATAAAATAATACGGCTCGAGGCCTCTACGGCCAAAGATACTTAAGTATACATAGACAAACAAACGTCAATATTCCTAAACATAAACAAATCATGTGGATATATATAAATAATCAATTGCTATGTTACAGTAAGCATGTTTTTCAAAGTACAGACATATTTATGCCAGCTGTAACAAAATGATTTATGTCAACGGCAACAATTTCATTTTGAAAATATACATGCAACTTACAAATTTGAAACGTTAAATATGTACCTTACATATGTTTTGACTGCAGCGACAACGTAAACTAAAGTATAGATGCACACATTTATGAGGCGACTGTAAATAAAAGGATAAAACTTACATGTTTTCTTATCAATACTAAACATATGTAATAACCTGAATACATCAAATACTTGGAAATTAAAATCAACTTTATATCCTAACCATATGGCTAATACAACGCACCCTGAATGTTCAGTAAAAAAAATTTAAGTTAACTTTTTACTATAACAATCACTTACATTTCTGCCAAGCAATGAGTTCCAACACAAACATTGTTTTATCAGAACAAAATTTAATACATGTTAAAAATTGCAATAATTTTTTTCTATCAAATTCTCATGCTTTATCATACATTTTTGTTAGTTACTAGCAACAAATCCTTATTGTGACCTTTAAAATATTGCCTCTATTCCATGTGTAGAGCCCCGGTGCTCGTATTCAGTTCTGTTAGCAGTTACGTACAGTAGGATCTATAGTTATATACTGTTATGTGATGATATAACACTGAACATCACTATGTTTAAAACATTAAATACTATTCCTAGGGAAAAATTGTACAAAAATTAATCTTAAGTAATACTGAAAATATCATAAGAATTTGGCATTGTAAATTCTAAATAAGGGAGTCTGAAGTTAAGGAAAAAGCTAATATTTAACCACACTTTTGTACTTCTTTAGTACTCATATTCATACTTCCATTATCATTTGAAGAATGTGTATAGTAATAACTTCGTTAAAATTAAGATATTCACATTGTGGGTGTGTTTTCTTGGAGATTTTGAAGTGTTTCTGTTTACCTTTTACATATTATAAAACATTACGAGTTGTCCGGATTTTTGTATGTAGGAATTGTGCTGGACGATGCCACTGGACGGCAGGTTTTCTCAGAAATCTCCCGTTTTCCCCACCCCTTCATTCCAGTGGTGTTCCATACACACATCATGTCACCTCTCACCATTTCTGAAGACCTAGATGTAAAGCACTGACCCAAATCTCTACACTTCATTACAAAGTTAGGGTTTCATTTTGTTCTCCCAGAATGTGTAATTTTTTAAATCTTCTAAACCTTAATTTTTTTTTTTTCACTCTGCGTTCAGATGGCATATTCACACATATTTACGGGTACTGTAAAAATGTTCATGAGATTAATATACAAGCACAGAATTAGTTTTGTCCTCTGAGAACTTGTATTTCACTGTTCCTTCTTTCATTACTTATCTTACATCCTTTCCACAGGCATATGCGGGGTAGTTGATTTCCACAATTGAATTTTCTCCAATTAGACCATCGGGGGTTGGCACAGAGAAAGGGGTATTGCGTACCTGTAAAAAGTCCAATTGCTTTCTATGTATCCCATCTTGCTTTTATAATTGTTTTATGGCTATGACTTCACACTTTTTTTCATGTAATGCTGGCACATGACGTAGAGTAAGTTATGAAATTCACAATATTCTTGCAGCTAGTCGTTGGTCTCATGCGTCATACTTTCCCAAAATTTGAAACTGTCTACATTTTCCTCCTAGTTTCGAGCCATTCGTCACTTCCGGCCTAAAGGATTGTCTGTTTCTCACTCTCTCCCTCTAATTTGCCTTCTTTCAACATCGGTTTTCTCCAAGGACTTTAAAAATGTATTTTCTTCTTCTTTGGATGCAGATTCATGCAAGTATGGTACCTAACAGACACTGTGGTCTATAATCTTTGTCTTCAAAGCAACGAGCAAGGTACATACGCAGAGCAGTTTGCCTATATTTCTTGGATCTACTCCTCGTCTGCATATCTTTTTTTCAAATTGCATACATACTTCGTTTCTAAGTGCTTTGCAATTTTGTTTGGGCTTATGCCATTCTGTAATGCCTTATGGATAATGTAATTTGATTAATTGGTGTTATGTGCCATCACATAAGCTGCAAATCTTCCCTGATAAAACCTTCTAGTAGCATTATCAATTCTTTTGGCACCGGAAAATTTAGCTACATGGCATTGTGTTGTTTACACAATGGTGATATTAAATATTTTTTAATTGTATTTTAATTTTAAAGTGTGTTTCATTTAATAAGTATCGCTACCACACTTACTTTATTTGTGTTTTGTAAAACCCGAGAAAACCTAAATAAAAATAGTGTATTTTAGCTCACTAAAAATGAGTACTGCTGTGTTGGTGTCCCTGTGACATCATTTGACAATATGCCTGTTTATACGCACACTCACACACACTCTCTCTCTACAGCAATTAATGCATTAAATTAGCAAAAATCTCAAAACATATATTATACCTGGTGGGCTGTGGCAAACACGAAAACAACACATTGTACACAATGTTAGCCAATAAAATATGTTTTCAGTATTTACGGTGGCTTTTGAATATATAACTTTTTTAAATCCGGATAACTTGAAAATTAAAATGTACATGGAATTATTACTTTGCATGGTTGCATTTAGTGTGAAAGTCCTGTTGCTCGCTGGCCCAAATAATGAATGAGGTAGGATGGTAATGGAGCAGTGCCGGAATTAAATTGTGGGGGTAAACGAGACATCCCCGATAAAACCCGCCAACCAAAGATATCTCGCCTTGCACGATTTCCACATGTCAAAATACGGGGCTAACCCCGCTGGGAATCGAGTCCAAATTACCTTGGAGGGACGCGAATGTTCTAGCTATTACACCACCGCTACCCTTGGATGATGTATACAATAATAAAATCACACTGATGCTTTATAACTGTCAAAGAGTATTATTTAAAACCAAATAAAATTTCAATACAGTTTTTTTGTTTGCTATTGTTCTGGTTGACACATTGGCACTGACATATCGCAAATGAGATGAATGTATGTGGAAAACATTTAACAAGAAAATCAAAGTATTGATAGTATGAAATAAAAAAAAGAGCATTTTTTAAACCTGTGTTGAAAACTGACTAAAAAGTACAAAACAATTTATCCCATGAATATTCTTATAAGATTTAAAATGAAAAAAAATAATGTGTATGCAACATAAAATAAATAGTAAAGAATGTAAATGGTAGCTGTCGTTGAGAAAACTCACAACAGTTCATATAATTTGCAGTGCAATAAAATTATTAGTGACTTAGGTGAGCTATTAACGTATCACTTATGTATTGCATACGTCTGACTTTTTTTCGTTTTGAATCTTACAAGTACATTCTTAGAGAAATTATTTTATACTTATTATTCAGTTTTAAAAACATTGTGCAGTAAACCCTTGTTTTATCGGACCTCCATTCAGCGGACTTTGTATTTTATGGACAAAATCTGGCAATGCAAAATTATTCCACCATCGAGTCTACTTGTCACTTTCAGCACAAGACTGAACTGGTTATTGTGGTTTGGTGAGTGACCTCAAGCATGTGCATGGATAGCCACGTAACACGGTAGGCGGAGCTATTTTTAGTCTCGTGTTGGGGTATGTGCCATGTCTGGTCACAAATGATTGTCTACCTGAATTTTTTACGAAACTATAAGATCAACGGCGCAAGACCAACCTGGTTATTGTACTTTGGTGAGTAACATCAGGCGCGCACACAGCTAGCCGCATCACACAGTAAGCAGAACTAATCACTCATCTGTGTTTTGACGTGTCCGGGCAAGAACGACTGTCGTGTCTGCTTGAATTTTTTATGCAGTTGTTGTACGAGCGCGTTAAAGACTGTGCATTTTTTAAATGAAATCGCGTCTGCAACAGGACATAAAGTGAGCACTTCTCAACAGCTTTAATAATCAAGAAAATGCATTTATTTAGCTATATAAGTAAACGTGTCAGAGTTGTGAATTGTTTACACTGGTTTTTTTAGCTACGTGGAAGTTTCCATATTTAATAGAGTAAAGATGGAGACAAAATGGCTCACAGAAAATTATAAGCAGTGTTCAGTTTATCCTGAACAGCCTATAGTAACTTTGACATTAAGCAAAAAAATTGAACTTATAGTAAAGCTAGAGGCAGATGTTTCGGTAGCAAAGTTGTGTGCTGATAATGCTGTCAAGAAACAAACTGTGTAAGACATTCGTACAGCAAAAGACAAGTTGAAGAGTTATGTGTTGAAATATGATGTTGAACCAAAAGGTAAAAAAGAAAGTGGCACTGTTGGACCCAGGAAACTCATGAAACCTGCTACTTCATCTTCGCACGACGAGGCAGTGTTTAAGTGATATGTTCAACAACGCTCGTGTTTTGTACATGTGCGATAAGTAGAGATAAAATCTTCTGCAGACAAACTAGCGTAATACATGCCTTTTTCACGCTCAGCATTTCCGCCCCTTCCTCTTCTTTCTTTTTTACCTTTTGGTTCAACATCATATTTCAACACATAACTCTTCAACTTGTCTTTTGCTGTACGAATGTCTTACACAGTTTGTTTCTTGACAGCATTATCAGCACACAACTTTGCTACCAAAACATCTGCCTCTAACTTTACTATAAGTATACAATACTGTGTCGGGATGCAAACAGCAGTAGGTTTATCTGGAAATGTTTTATTTGTGTTGCATATTTAGTAAATATACGCTTTACTGTGAAATACAAAACAGTAGCTCAAGTTCACGTGTCACATGTTACCACACAACATAACATGAAACCAAGCTGATAGCAAACCTCCTTCTGTCCCTCTCCTTCTACTCTTCCTCTGCCCTCCACCCTTGGTTATCTCATAGAGTGGACAAAGGCGCATGCTTATCTTCCTACAACTCCTGAGTATACATTTTAAATTTACCTGCATTTCCTAACTGGGACTAGCCGCCATAGCCCACCATAGGGTACAAGTACTCTTAACACTAACAAGAATAACATAATACCCCTTGGAACTTACATACTTGCAAATGTCATAATGCCCTCCAACACTCTTCCTGAAGAATTGGATTCTCCACTCAACACCTAGAACCGACCTGGCCACTGACAGCCCACAGCGCATGTGCAGAGGAAATGGGAGGGGGAATTAAATAGAGAGAAGAATGAAGTGAAAGGAAAACAAAGATGACACCATCCAAGTCATAATCTATGTGAAAAAATGTCATAAGTTTCTATAAAGGCTGCCACAGTGCCACTTTTGCCACACTCAAGGGTCAGCAGCAACTTGAATGTCTCTTTTAGATGTACCACTGCTCCTCAGACAAGTTATGTATCCCGTCATTTGTCTTTCCTTCCGACATTCTACACACCGCTTATAAATGTCCTGTTTCCACATTTCCTACAATTGTACATTTTGAACCTACATTGTTTTGCTCTATGATTTGGTTTGTCGCACACAAAATGTCGTGTGGTAGGTGCTGTGTAAATATTTATGTGTACAGAATGACATAGAAGTGTGTTGTGTAAATAGTTAAGTGTATATAATGACAGGCAATGACGGTTACAATGGTTGGCAGGACTGACTAGACAGACAGGCTGCAAGATGGCTGGTGTTGTGTAGGTCGCGCAATCGGTATTCGGTAACTCGCGAGTCCAGACGAGTGTACGAGTACGGGCGGTAATTCAGACAGTCATGCAGAGCACCCGTGGGGTACCTGACGCCTTCGACAAATGTCGGGCTTGGAATAGGTAAGAACGTAACAGTGGCGACAAGGTTTCCGACTCGGGCGCGCGCGCGCAAAACGTAAACAAGCTATTGCAATGGCGATGTTTCCCGCTTTCTGTGAGTTCATTCCAGGGCGAGACGTATGGCAAACGTACTCGGAACGACTCCAGTACTATTTTGTGGCCAACAAAATCAAAGATAATGAGGAATAACAAGCGATATTTTTTACGATATGCGGGGCCGAGTTGTACGACTTGGTGACTTTGTTGGTGGCTCCGAAATCCACAACCGAAGTGGCACTCGCTGATATTTTGGCTACACTCACACGGCATTTCGAGCCCAAGCCTAGCGAGATAGTGGAGTCTTTTAAATTCCACAACAGGAACCAACACAAAGGTGAATCCATACTGGATTATGTGGCAGACCTGCGGCGACTCAGCATCCACTGCAATTTTACCGATCTCGACAGGATGTTGCGCGACAGGGTCGTGTGTGGCATTCGCGACACAACCCTCCAGCGTATGCTTCTAACGAAAGATACGTTGACGTTCAAGGACGCAGTGGAGTTGGCACAGGTAGCAGAAGCAACAGGCTGCAATGTAAACGACCTGCAAACACAGATGGGGCCATCGGCTGGGGCAGTCCTGAAGGTAGGGCACACCAAGTACAGCAAAAAGGATCTCCCTAATGTTAAGCGTAGTCAGGTTAGGGACGACCATACTCAGAGTGAGGTTAGACCCCACCAACTTGTCGCAGAGGACAGGCCAGGGTGTTGGCGGTGCAACGGGGACCACATCCCAACCAAATGTCGTCATGTGCAGACAGTATGCAACTTTTGTGGCAAGATAGGACATCTGGAAAGGGCATGTATAACTAAAAAGAAACAAGGTAAAATAGAGAAGGGAAGGGGGAGAGTACAGAAAGAGAATGACAGTACCTGGAAACAGAACAGCAGAAAGGGTGGAAACTACGATTTAATGAATCATTCCGACTCTGAAGAAGGGTATGACACAACAGTATACAGTATGTTTCAGACGAAGGCTGTGAAATGTAAGAGTGAACCACCTATTGTTCTAGAAGTCTGGTTGGATGGGCATAAACACCCCATGGAGATAGATACAGGTGCGAGCTTCTCAATCATTAGCTATGACACCTACAAGGAACTATGGCCAGATTTACCAGTGCTAGTAGATGCAAACCTTGTACTACACACTTGGTCCCAGGAAAGATTGGGAATCAGGGGGATTTTGGAAGTACTGGTCCAGACGAAAACAAGCCAAAGCAAACTACCAATTTTAGTGGCAGAAGGTAAGGGACCGAGTTTTGTGGGTAGAAATTGGCTTCAACCGTTAGGTATCAAAGTGGAAGGAATTTGCCACCTAACCCAAGAACTGCCTCGGGCTGTGCAGCAACATGAACAGGTGTTCAACAATGTGGAACTTGGAAAGTATGTGGGTCCCTCAGTGACGGTGGAATTGGAAGCAGACGCCAAACCAATTTTCAGGACGAGTCGTGGGGTGCCATTTGCATTACGGGACTCTGTAAGTGCAGAAATTGATAGGCTAGTCGACTAAGGCGTCTATGAACCGGTGGAATTTTCAGCTTGGGCAACCCCAATTGTGGCCATCAGGAAGGCTAATGGTGCAATACGGCTCTGTGGTGACTACAAAGTGACTGTTAACAGAGTTTGCAAAAACAACGTCTACCACTTACCGACAACGAATGAAGCCTTCGCTAGCCTGGCAGGGGGGACAGTTTTTACAAAACTGGACTTAGCGGATGCCTACTTGCAGGTGTTGGTGGATGATGAGGCAGCGGGAATTCTGACAGTAAATACGATGAAAGGCCTATTTCGAGTGCGGCGTCTACTGTTTGGGTTAAGCGGCTGCCCAGCTATCTTCCAGCTGCTTATGGAAACATTACTTGCTGGGATCCCAGGTATTGTGGTTTTACTGGACGACTTTTTGGTCACTGGGAAAGATACACAGGAGCATTGGAGTAGAGTACACGAGGTATTGGCCAGAATAAATAAAGCAGGTTTGCGACTCAAGAAGGCAAAGTGTGTTTTAGCAGCTGAATCTGTAATGTTCTTGGGGTACAAAATTGATAGGGCCGGAGTACACCCTACAGATGCAAAAGTGGAAGCGATCCAGAAAGCACAGATTCCGAGGAGTAAGAAGGAACTGCAGGCATTTCTGGGTCTGTTGAACTTCTACGAGAGGTTCCTGGCAAACAAAGCAGCAGTCTTGGAACCGTTACATCGGCTGCTAGACAAGGGGGCAGAGTGGGATTGGACACACGACACATTCTGCTGCATTTCGTAAGGCAAAAGAACTCTTACAGTCCAAGCAAGTGCTTGCGCACTATGATATGAATAAACCTCTCATGTTAACGTGCGATGCATCTGAATATGGAGTAGGTGCAGTATTAGGACACACTAGAGAGGATGGCATTGAAGCTCCTGTGGCTTTCGGATCGCGCACCCTTCAGAAACACGAGCGGAATTACTCTCAGCTAGACAAGGAAGCACTAGCAGTTATGTTTGGTGTAACCAAATTTAGACAATATGTAACAGCCCGACCTTTTGTAATTGTAACTGACCACAAGCCATTGCTACGATTACTCGATCCCAAGAGACAAACACCAGACATCCTATCTCCACGCCTTTTGCGATGGAGCCTGTGGCTCTCGATGTTGGAGTACCAAATTGTTTACAAACCGGGAGCCAAGATCAGTCATGCAGATGCGCTCAGCAGACTGCCCCTATCAACAGAGAATGTTCAGGTACCGACAGTGGGCGATGTGCTCATGATCTAATATATGCCCAACCCGCCAATTGACGCAGGTACACTAGCCCAGCTGACATTGTCTGACCCGATTCTGTGCCAAGTACAACAACACATGTACCAGGGATGGCAGGAAGACATGAAGGGCGGGGAGGAATTACAACCATACTGGGACAGAAGAAAAGAATTATCCCTGCACAAAGGCTGCATACTGTGGGGCAACAGAGTGGTCATTCCCGAAGCACGGAGGAAGGAACTATTGGAAATGCTGCATGCAGCACATGATGGCATTTTGAAATCCAAGTTGATAGCCCGTAGTTATATGTGGTGGCCAGGAATGGACAGGAACATCGAGCTGATGGTGCAACAGTGCCCGGAGTGCCAGCAGCAACGAGCCAACCCACCCAAGGTGAAGGAGGTAAATTGGCCAGTGGTAACGGAGCCTTGGGTAAGGTTGCATATTGACTTCATGGGACCATTTCAAGGACAGGTCTTCCTCATTGTTGGGGATGCACACTCAAAATGGCCAGATGTGAAGAAAATGTGTGGCATGTCATCGAGAGAAGTTGTTCAGGCGTTGCGAGAAATTTTTAGTTGCCATGGGGTACCTCGCTACTTAGTCTCAGACAATGGTACAGCATTTGTGTCCTGAGAAATGGGGGGAGTTTTTGAAGAAAAATGGAGTGTCCCTTATAAGAGCACCACCGTTTCACCCAGCCATAAATGGGCAAGCTGAACGCATGGTACAAACAGTTAAGTGTAAGTTGAAGAAGATGGTCGTTGGAGACTGGCAGACGCGAGTGGCAATAATGCTGTTGGCACTGCGCACAACACCGACCGGAGACTCAACAAAAACCCCGCGGAACTCCTTATGGGGCGACCATTAAGAACGGCACCAATGTGGAATGGAAGGAGCCCTTGGACACGAATAACAAAACAATTCGACACTTGGCAGTGGGGCAGCAGGTGCTCCTCCGTGTTTACAGAGGTGCACAGAAATGGATTGCAGGGAGCATTGTAGCGAAACAGGGGCCAGTAACCTACACAGTCGAAGACGAAGGCGGCCACACATACATGCGTCATGTGGACCAGCTGCTCAACAGGGAATCGGCACAACCACGTAAGGTAAGGCTGGTCGACCAGGAGAAGAGTTCGGGGAGGACTGATGGTGATCGGTTGTCAGACCATGGAGGAGCTAGGACCAGTCGTGGGTACACAGGCCATCACCATCCCAGGCCAAATGACGGCCCATCGCAGTAACGAACCGCAGCCCAGCAAAGAGAACACTGGCAGTTCGGAGGACAGCCACCAGTCCGGGCATCGACACCAGACCAGCACAGCCACCCCTTCAGAGGATTTGAGCAACCTCCGAGGGCAGACCCAGCACAAGGATTGCATATTGAATTGGACGACCTGCAGCACACAAGACGGTCGAGCCGGGTGAGGAAAGTGCCCACCAGGCTACAAGATTACGTGCTGTAAACTTAAAGAGGGAGGTGTCGTGTGGTAGGTGCTGTGTAAATAGTTATGTGTACAGAATGACATAGAAGTGTGTTGTGTAAATAGTTAAGTGTATATAATGACAGGCAATGACGGTTACAATGGTTGGCAGGACTGATTAGACAGACAGGCTGCAAGATGGCTGGTGTTGTGTAGGTCGCGCGATCGGTATTCGGTAACTCGCGAGTCCAGACGAATGTACGAGTACAGGCGGTAATTCAGACAGTCATGCAGAGCACCCGTGGGGTACTGACGCCTTTGACAAATGTCGGGCTTGGAATAGGTAAGAACGTAACACAAAACAGGATACTTTTGTTGTTTCAGAGTTCGACTGTGCTCCCATTTTTACCTGTTGCCGGTTACATGTTATTCTGGGAACGTGTATAATTAATGTTTAACTCTTTGCTTGCCTGTTTCTTTCTATTCATCTCTAATATTTCCCTAACCAAGGTTTCAATTACTATTGCTGATTCGATTCTCTTCTGGTAGGTTAACTTTGGGTCACTCAACATCCATTTTTAAAGTCATGTGTCATGCACTCCGCACACCAACTGATCTCTCATACTTTCTTCTAAATTGGAAAAATTACCGTTCAGTGATAATCTTTTCAAACTTGCAACATAACCTGCAATTGACTCTCCGAGCAAATGTTTCCTTTCTCCATCTCAACATCTCATACCAACCTTGATCCATCACACATACAGCAGTTGGCTTCTAAAAAATGCAGCTTGCGTGGAAGACCATTGAGCTATAATTCTCGCGACAGGTGTAACTCACAAAAGACACAACTTCACACTCATATTTCTCACACTGTTTGACTACATCCACTCTTCTCCAATTGGTGGACATCTCTGCATGTACCTATAAATCTAACGAGACAAAAAAAATCTTTATTTGTATGAAAGTTAATGCAGAAATTGTTGATCGAGTTAAAACTTGTCAGTTGTGTGCATTGAGTAGGCCAGCACAAAACACTAATTTAGGTTTTTTGACATCTGAGGTTGCTGAGAAGCCTTTTTCAGAAATTATTCATTGACTTTTTTGGGCCCATGGTAAGGAGCAAGTCAGGCAACATTATTTTGTTAGTTTATGTAAACACATTTTCAAAATTTCTTTGGTTAATAACACTGAAAACATACTCTAGAATTTTGGTGTAGCTTTCAGTTGTTCACAATTCATTTTTAGACAATTCCGACAAATATGTTTCAGTTTTGGAATCAAGTATGTCACTCTGTCTCGATATAATCCTCCTCCGCATGCAAAGCATTTCAACAGAAACTTCCATTCCACCCTAATTGTTTTTCATGCTAAGGACCAAACTAATGTTCACCAAAATTTATCTTAGCTCCAGATGGCCTTTAATTAAGCTTGCCACGAGCCACTAAGTTAATGCCATTTCAACTCGTGTTCACATTCACACGTAATAACCCTCCTTTGAAATTTGTGGCAGTTATGTGATTTGCTTCCTCAAGATGGAGGCAGTAACAGAGAAGTTTGGGCTATGGCTCTAAAAAACCTTAAAAGATCACATGAGCAAACCAGACCAAGGTATAATCAAAATAGAAAAGATAATCCATTTAAGATAGGAAAAGTCTTGCCACATTGGTAGAGCCATAGATAAGAAGATGGCCAAGATGAAATTTTGTGATTGGTCCATACAGGATCCAGGGTTTTTTAACTCCGGTTACAGCATATTTGGCTGACACTGAATGTGACACATGCACATGTATCATATTTAAAGTTTTACTCTGGAAACACTACATAGTTGTGTCTCACATAGTTTTGGTACCTGCAGGACACTACCTGTGTTATGTTGTATCAATGGATAAAATATGTGTCCTTTGAAGTACTCCAGTTTCATTAGAGATTTGACTTTATTTAGGCAATGGACTGGTTACCCACCTGCCTGATGCCGTGTTGGCTCTCATAAACAATTATAGGCCAAATTAATAAAAACCATGGTAGTAAATTAAAGTTTTATTTATTGAATCAGTAGCTTAAGAGTTTAGTAATTTTTAAATTTGTGTTGGGATTTTGGTTTTGAGTTTCTCTCTTACAGTTCTGATATTTAGTTATTAACTGTTTTATTAGGTACATATTGTCACAACGCTAATTTTCAGGCATTTTTTTTTTCTTTTCTTCTCATCTGTACAAGAAATAGGTGGTAAAGTTATTTTGGTTTGTAATTTTAGAGAGTATTCAGTTTTTGGGAAGTCACTTCTTTGAATTTAGGATCGTGGAAATCTAGAGTGTTCTCCAAGTCTCTCATGAGGTTTTTTTTTTCCTGTTCCTGGTAGCCTACAGAGTTTGTTGCCGCTGCAGTGCTTGTAGATTACTTTGCAGGCAGTGTCCCAGTAATGTGCGCAGGCCGATGGCCTTGCGTTAGTTAGGTAGTAGGCAAGTGGGAGTGTGGTGATGGATGTTTCGGTCTCGCCGGGCGGTCGCGCGCTGTGGGTCCTTCTGGCTCTTTTGGCGTGCTGCGGCCTTCTGGGGTCACTGGTCGCCTCTGTCAACACTCCCCCGCTCCCCTGCCCTGTCCCACATTAACAGATGTAGTAGGGCAGGCGCGTGGGCAAGAAGTGCACTACAGCACATTTCTGTCGTTCCGCTCTCGGACAGTCCTCCCCCCTCCCCCCCTCAGTGACGTCAAACGTCGCTGATGAGTGAATGCTCTGTGGGAAAGAGAGGGTAGATGTTGCGTCAATCTTGAATGGTTGCTACTGACCATTCCAGGAAGGTAAATCATGGAAGGTTCTAGACAGCACAACCAGTAGTTATAAATACCTGCCGGCCATGTTTTGGGGAATCCTTTTTCGTTGTTGAACTTTTGCCGAGCTTTTAAAGGCTTTTCGTTGATGGACTTTTTCTTGAGCATTTTGGAGCTTTTCTTTTCGTGGACTTTTTCATGGAGCTTTTCGGTTGTTAGAACTTAGGCGAGCATTGCGATGCCCCGATGGGCGAGACGACGGCCTAAGGGCTCGGAATGTCGCATGCAAGTTTCAGTTTAATTAGTTAGCTACTTTTTATTTATTACTATTAATTTTAATTTCGGGTAGTTCTTGAATATTTAATTTACTATGGGACAAGAAGACTTCGTAGCACTGAGATAGATGAGACTTCGCTGGACACGAACATCAAAATGATATGTATTCTTTCTTGTTATTATTTTATTATTAAGTATTATTAATTCCCCTTTATCTTTCGTGTTCAGTATTTGTTGAATAGTCGTGGATTCCCTTTCGCGTGTATTTGATGTTGGCCAGTACAATCACAGTTTATTAAATGTTTCAGAGTAATGTAATGACCTTGTGTTTGATTGTTTTGTATGACAGAAACCACTTTAATATGCAGTATTATCTCTTAATGTAATACCTGTATAATGTTCATTGCATCTTAACCTTTATGTGTAAATTCACGCTTTTAAATAGTTTCCAAATTGTGTGCTATTTTTGAATAACAATAATGTCATATTTTTATTTTTGTATAACATTCTATTTTAATCTTTTGTAATAAACTCCAATTCTTTGAATTCATTCTTTTATTTCAAGTGTTACAACTGTAGTCCCTTTAACACTAATTGATTGCCCCTAATTGCAGAACATGTATCTTGATTAAACTACTTTATTAATAGTTGCTGGTATGTGACACATGCACGATACAAGATAGAAGACGCGACCCGTATTGTGACATTAGTCTGCGATCGATCTTCAGTACCCCTTGCAATAGATAGTTTGCCAAGTGGTGTTATTATTTTATTTCAGTAAGTTTGTTGCGCTCTACCAAACATCAGATAGTTATGTAGCTAGGCTACAAGGTGGAAGTTGTCCATAAAGTGTTTGTTTTTATTTTACTTAAAGGAGCTACGTACCATATGTGTTTATCCCCCAAGTGCTGTTTTAATAATTATAGAGTTTATTTTATCTTTATTGCTTATCGTTATGGTTCAGTCAACTGCCTGTTTTATTTACTTGTGATGTTTATTTGCTTTCCACCTCATAGTCTTGCTCAGCTGGAATTCAGCTATCCACACATCCCCCAGTCTTCATTCACATTAAACACTTTAGCTACCGACAAGGACTTTAACATAACTGATTAACTCAACGACACTGTCTGCATGACTGTCTGGCTCCCCACCACACATTTTAAATTATTTATACTTTATTTATTTTATTATGACTTAACCTCCTGTCAATATACCTCAGTTTATTTTGGCATCATTGTATTGTACCATCACCTCCCGTCATATAGGCTAACCTCCACTAATGGCGATGGTAAGTAACAAGAACGTGGGTTGCGACTCCTTATTATTCGCAAGAACGCTTAGGCAAGGATTTAACCTCAATCCAAATGAAGGTAGAACTCATCATAACCTCAATGTAGCATAATAGTCAGTTTATCATCAGTAAATACTGCAAACAAAATCTTAATTATATTGCAATCACAAAAGAGGTGATCTATAGATTAGCTTCAAAGAAAACATAGTAAATTGGGGGTTCAATCGCAACAGCGATTTATTGATAAACCAAAACATAACAAAGTTGAACATAACCTTAAATATATAACCAACATAAATTGAAACATTAGAAATTACAAAACAAAAAGGATAATTACACTAAACATCAAATTCACAATATACTGTTAACAGGCGTGCAAATGGAATCTATTTTAATATGAACAATATGGAACATTAAGAAGCCCTAGTTGGGTAGCCCTATCCTTATAGGAAACTGACTCGCACAACATATGCTGAGTCCCATTCCTCAGTAGCTAGCCCTAACATAAACTCGTGGGGACACACGCCCCTAACTTCATATACTTAAAACTCGGGAAACACTCGCCCCTACACATAATCACAAACTCCAGCATAACCTACGTCCGTAGTATGCACACAATCACTAACCCCCTAACACAGTCTCATAAGTGGGCACACAAGGAGCATAAGAAATATCAAATCTCAATATTTATCTACCATTATTTACATTCTCTGTCTGTTAAAAGTCTAACCTCCAAATTACACGCCTACAGAAATCAATTAATAAGCAAACAAAACTAAACTATAAAATTTACATGTCTGCCTCTCTCTCTCTCTCTCTCTCTCTCTCTCTCTCTGGATATTACAAAAAGATACTGAAATTTAAACATAGAAAATCCCGATCGCGAAAGTTACCTGAAGTTACTGACCAAAAGTGAAAATCAACAAACAGCAAAACTTTAACGTAACATTAGCTAAGGGAAGTGTTCCAATTCATGCTGTAAGGGCCCTTAACTGGCTTCGTGCCCTTAAAAAAAGCATCGCGGATGTGACGTCACTCAAGTGCTGTTCCAAATCGAGCTAAGGATACGAATGCACCCTTAAATGCTCCCTTTAGCGTAGGGTGTGACGTCCCCTTAGGTACTTTGCTGCGATGTTCTACAGAGGAGTATTTGAACTGTAAATGAGGTATATTTATTTACGAATTGTGATTGCATGATAACTGTGCAAAAATGTTGCGTGAAACGGCAAAGCGACTATAAAGTTCAGTTAACGTTTCATGATTTTCTAATGTGCGCAACTATATTCCCTAAATAAAAAGCAAATCATAAACATTTTTATGTTAATGTAAGCGCAATTAAAAATATGTATGAACATAAATCAGTCAATACGTTTTTTAAACAGTTTTCATTGTGCCGAGTATCTTCCCACCGTTGGATTCAGTATACAGATAGTAATCTAGTTAGTTTGGTGTACATAATTATTAAACATTCTACCTGTGTTCTCTCAAAAACAATGTACCGTTTTATTCCTATCACAAAAAATAAGTTTTATAATTTCTGAATAGCAGAATTGTTGACTTTATTTATACATGTACAATATGGGTTATGTTGTTTAAGTGAATAAGGGTGTCCGAAACCACGAATACACACTTCGCCTCGAAGGGGTCAAGGGCTCGTGAGGAATTATGGGACAGAAAGGGCTCAAGGGCAAGTGAACGAGGGAACATTGCAACAAATTGGAACACAGCCTAGGACTTGGGCCATTATGCTACAGGACTTCAACTCAAGAAAAATAACAATTAACTAAACAGGCACCGACAATTAATCAATTACAAGTCCTGCAGCATTCCACATTTACATTAACAAAAGACAGTAGTAGCACTTCCATTTTACTGGAAGCCGACTGAACGGACATATTTTTTTTTCCTAACCTACCCTAACTACTGTGTTATGTTGGTGGCCCGGGGAAGGAGCGGGACTAAGTGCGTCTCAGGGCTGAGCCCCATACGCCTACAAGGGGGAAGTTTCATGCAGAGGAGGCATGCATCACCGGCAGAGAGGGATTGGGCTGACATGGCCGTGATTGGGGCCATGTCTACCTCCCTAGGTGTACCTATAGCTAAGCCACAATCTAAGTAGAGAGAGGGAAAAACCAGAATAGTACCGTAAAAACCCTCTCGACAGAATAGGAGTTTAACCACTCAGCAGTTACGTGCATTAAAAATAAAAATGGCACTGGAAAAGTAGGAAGGTCCAGGTTGTTTGTAGAGTTGTGAAGTAAGAGTTAGGTAAAGGGGGGGGGGGGTGGTAACTTTATTTTTTTATTTATTTTCCTTTTATTTTATTTTAAGGAGGGCGCTGGTTTTAACCAGGGCACTGTAGGTAAGTAAGCACAATGCTCTGGTGCAGGACGAGGTTATAAAGACACCTTGTCCTCCCATATCTCCAGTAGATACCTGAAACAAACTTAAAAATATACAAATTAATTCACTTAACTAGCTCTCAGGCAAGCCTGATGAGCTAGCATAGTTTTAAAATAGTTAATTGGCTAGAATAACACATTTTCGGGACTCGTGCTAAGCACCGAAAGATCTTTGCCAGCAACTGCCCTCTGAATGGCTGTTTGAACGCACATACAAGAATTCCTGGGTTTATATATCAAAAGCGAGCATTAATATTGATTCAGAAATAGTCCGCCCAACATGGCGGAGCAACTATATCAAGTTAAATTACAATAAATTATTGCCATTTAACCTGAAATTACATAAGAAAAGCATTATACAATTATTATACAACTCACTACGTACAATGTTAATTACATATAAATGTCTTTTCTTGAATTCGTAACTAAACAAGAAAATTAATTAATTATAACTCTTGGCAACATTTCTTGAGGTTCGAAAACTGTTACTGGAGCACGCTAGAGGAGCGCGAAGCTAGCTGCACTGTCTGCACTGTCTGCACCTGTGTGTCTGCTTAGACCACAATCCATATATGGCAAAGAAAGTCATGTTTACTTGCAGCGTCGTAAAATATTCCAAACCATAACGAATGGAATATAAGGTATGTAAGAGTTTCTGAATACGTGGCAGTGTTCCATATATAGCTGCGGAGAATAATAAATATTAATAACTGGTATCTTGCAATGTCTGAACTGTCTCGGGAGTCGTCAAATTACGCAGTGTAACGACGCAGTCTGTACAATTCCACTGTCAACTTGCAACTGACGATCTGCTAAGTCTTGTAAATGAAAAATTTGGTTGAATCTTCACATAATTCGTGAAAGGATGTGCGGGCCTCAGCACAGTATTTCATCGGATTTGGTGGGGGTTCACCCACTTCACTTTGGTACATATTTCTTTAAGGGGGTGAATTTTTGTTTTAGTGTATGTTCCCTTGCTCAGCAGTGGTTTGCCATGTCACTGATTTTGTTGATTCTCTTGCTCGCGTGCATACACTATGTCGCACACCAAACACAAAGCATCACACCACATACCCACATGGAAAATAACCTAAATAATTAATTAAATTTTTTCCTGGAGTTGAATAATTACTACACATATCATTAAGATTAACATCAGCTTGTGTGTTTGTGTGTGTCTGTGTGTGTGTTTGTGTGTGTCTGTGTGTGTGTCTGTGTGTGTCTGTGTGTGTGTCTGTGTGTGTGTGTGTGTTTTTTTCGTGTATATATATATATATATATATATATATGAAAATTAAAAATATAATAGGAAATAGAAATATAAAAAAATAAATAAATACATTTATCTCGTATCCCTACAGAAAGTGAAAAACTTACACTCTTACAACTATCCTCAGTCACTAACACAAGTTCACTCTGGTGCTATTTTTGAAAAAAAAAAAAATGGACGATGATGTGTCATTGGACAACTTCTATTCCATAGTGTTGAAATTTAAGATTCCACTTCACAGCAGCGACGGGCCAGTCGTTCGGTTTACTCTCTCTGTCTTACCCTCATCCCCTGCCGAGACCAAGCATTTCCCCTTGTCCGGCTGAACTCCCCTCCACATTGTGAACAGACCTCTCCTCCGTCCGGGACCACCCCTACTATACTGCCACCCCTACATATCTGCCTACAACACTGTCTCCC
>PNEQ01028154.1:0-14326 GCA_003012365.1 Medauroidea extradentata
GCTTTCCATCTTCACAAATTGTTACACTTTCAAAGTATGACCACACAATGTCTTTCTTTCTTCCACCAATTCCTGGTCTAATTTTTGAACTCATTTTTATAACATATAAAGTTAATTGACTTAATTTTCCAATGTTAACACAGTGCACATTACTCCACAGTAAACAAACTTTCAAACAACATTGAGGTTATGTGTTGTCGTTATTCTATTGTTTCATACTGCCCAATGTGGCCACTTTCAGTTACAAAAATTAAATTTCCCAGCCAACATATAAATTACTAAGCTTTCATATGTAGGCCTTTGTTCAAATGTTATTTTATAGAGAATTATATTCTTAAGAAATTAATTTAGCAATTAGCCGGTAAAAACCAGTATATGCCGGTAAAAACCAATATATGCCGGTAAAAACCAAGTTTTTTTCCAGTGGTATGGAATTTACTGAAAATTAGTGGCATTTTGCCAACCCTGATAAAGTGATAAAAAATGTAGCACTCACTCTTCAACAATGTCCTTAGAGCTAATGAATGTATTGTTAGCACTAGGGAAAATATGTTACTTGAAAGTAGTTAGAAGGTTGTAGCTTACCTGTACACCAATTCAAACAATATATTCAGTGTGAATTAAGAAGTGTTGCGCTTTTTGAGCAATGGCGGTTCTGATGATGAGGTAGATCTAGAACAAGTGTATACTAAATCATCAAATGAAGAACACGAGACCAGTGATGAATGTGCTC
Organism: Medauroidea extradentata; assembly: GCA_003012365.1. Lineage (NCBI taxonomy): Eukaryota > Metazoa > Arthropoda > Insecta > Phasmatodea > Phasmatidae > Medauroidea > Medauroidea extradentata. The sequence continues at coordinate 734 of PNEQ01028154.1, forward strand.
TACCAACAATGGAATCCGAAACTTCACCCAAAGTGTTTTTCGTAATTTGCCAGTGCCTGAGCATACTTTTAAGTTTTTGTAATGTATGCAACTCTCCAGTTATCAGTGTTACAAAAACTGTTTATGCATCATCACTTAAAGTTGTGCCATGCTGTCAAAATAATAATAATTTTGAGTAGGAATCAGAACCTTGCAAACAAAAATGCTGTATATTGGAGCTGTAACAGTCAGTTCAGCTTTATATTTGATTTGATGTATTTAAAACATTATGTAGACCTTTGAACTTACAGTTCATGGGAAATACTAAGTTTTACAGTGTGGTAAACCAATTTACTGAACCAACTATTCGGTACTGGTATTTCAATTACCAGCAGCAGATCTTAGAAACTGTGCAAGATGATGTGTGGATATCTGGTGACGGGCAGTACAGTTCACATGGTTTTTGGGAAAAATTTCAAACGTACAGCAGAATGGACATAAAAATCTAGAGATGTGCGAGAAAGCCATCTTAGAATTTGAGACGAGATCGAGATATTTATTGAAAATTGCTTGAGAATTGCGATGAGACAGAGAAATCTCTAATTTAGTTCAGAATAATTAAATGAATTCATTTTTACAAGGTTATAGTTGTGTCTGTACTCAGTTTAAACGAAAGTATGAACAAATAGACCTACTGTAACATTAAACGGAGATACAGATGTATTAATACATGCGTTTGAAACAAAAACAACAGTTTTAACAAATTTTTACACACATGTAAATTACAAAGTAAATGAAGTAAAATGTTAAAATTGATAGATGATCCCAGAAAATGTACTAACTTAATTAACAGAATGAGCTGCCAAAGTTTCATAGTCTGTATAGTTACTCAGTAATTGTTTGAGAGTTTCCACAGAAGATTAAAAACCATAATTGTAACATTTTATTTTACAAAGACAGAACAGCATAGTCTTATTCAAAGTCTATACCTGCTATTTAAATAAACTAGATGTTAAACATTTTTAGCTAACAAACTTTCATGCCTAACAGTCACTACGTTTCCAGAGGTACTAAAAAGTCTTTCACTTTCAACTTGTGCAGCTGGTATTGCAAGATACCTTCTTGCTAGTTTAGCCATAGCTGGAAAACGGGTCTTGTTATTTTTCCACCAGATAAGTGGGCCATTTTTTCTATCTAAATTTTATGTTCTTTTGCAAAGATTTTGCATATGCAGTACCAGATATAGATTCAGATTCATCTGTTTGGACATAGTTGGCGAGGATTCCTTTGATCCCGTGAATTAAAGGAATTTTTGATGACAGTGTTGGAACCTTTAGTAGCAAAATTCCTGTATATTTGCTACAAAACATGTACAATAACAGCAGCTAACTTCCATTCACTAAACATAAAGTTCTCCGCTGCCATGCCTAAATCGGCAGAAATGGGTATCTGCTGCTAAAGAAGGAGTGACAACATAGTGTGTTCACTATTCCATCTGGCTTGTACCATCGGCAGTATTTCGTGAACAGGTTTGTTGAACTTTAGTTGAAGTGCACGTAGCCTCTCACAAGCAACATTACTGTGCTGATAATGGCCAACAATAGCTTGTCCTTTAGCCAAGAGACCACCAATATCAACATCACGTCCATTTTTTGCGTGGTGGAATGCCAACTGCAGTGTATGTGCAAAACACTGAACATGTTTATATAAGGTTTTTCGTGTAGCAGCTTTAAAGTTACTTGCATTGTCTGTTAGGACATAGACTGGAACAGTATCAACTGGCAAATTCCATTCATCCTTTGCCTCTGCAAATTTTTCATGTGCTGCATCAGCAGTATGTGAGCCTGGGAAATGGTACTTGCCAAGAATATGACATTTTAACTCAAAATTTTCTGTAAGGTAATGAGCTGTAAGAGAAATGTAGCTATCATGTCTCCTTGATGACCACGTGTCTGTTGTGAATGAAAGTGACTCTATACCACTGGTAATGTCTGTACTAATTTCGTCATCAAGTTTGGTTCTTTCCTCTCCACACAACTCTGATATAACTGACCTTGAAAAGGTCGTTTGGGCAGGAATGTCATAGGTAGGTTCTAATTAGTTAATTAGACCTCTGAAACCATGGTCTTCCACCATGCTGTAGGGCTAAAAATCACAAGCCATCATAACAGTGATTTTCTTGTCAATTTGCTTCTTTCTCGCATCACTGATGGAAAGCTTTTTTTTTATTTTTGTGACACACACGAACATTGACAGTTGTCATCTTGAAGTTTCAGGTTCAGCATTTGGGGTATTCCTTTTCTGTATCTGGATGTTGTTTTAAATGCCGCAGAAGTCTGCTTGTCGAGGAAGAAGGCGTTTTTATACTGTTTTTGCACAATTTGTATTTGCCACTTTCATTCTGCTTTAACTCTTTTGCTGCGGAATAAAAAATTTTTAATTGTGCCAAGATAGTGTAAAATAATCATAAAAACTTTTTTAAATAGTTTTTTTGTTTTTTTTTTATTTTAAGTAATAAAACAATGTATCTATGGTTTACAGAGTCGTTTAATTCGATGTTCGACTAAAGTAGCATGTTGCAGTTTAGAAATATTTTGTATATTTGACTATAGTCGAATGTCGCAGCGAAGAAGTAAAATAAAAATTCCATAATGTAGCAGTTTTCTGTGTTTTGCCTTCAACACGTTCCTCTATCGCGCACAGAACTACTGCTCCTGTGTGTTACTAATATTTTTATTTAGGCCTGTAAGCAACTGGAATTATTTGCGTTGTGACTTTTTACTTGCAGTAAACAAACAAAGCTTGTTTTCATTTTGCAACCATCATAGACTAGGCTAGAGACACTGGCGGCGTGTGAACGCATGGAGATGGGCAACCACTATCAGTTCTTCACAATCGATAAGCGGGACACGCATCATAATTTTCAATTCAAATGGGGATGTATTTCAGAGAACACTATCATGCTTTTGAAATTTTCAAGAAACGTCCGTTTGCTGGGTATGAAAAACATTTTATTCAAATTTCGTGTGTTAAATGGTCAATACGTGCGATTTATGTTCTAACAATGGCGTGCATAGTGCAGACAGTTGCATTTGAGCTCGATAGAGTGCATCCCGCGAGCGTATTATCGATAGTAGCTATCATGGCATATTTTTTTCACACTACAGAGTGCGCATGCTTCATGCCTGAATTTATTAGTTACAAGCGAGATGGTGATTGTGCACGTGTTCATTCCATATTCCAGCAGAAGTTATTTTGTTTTGTTTACTTTCTACATTTTTGTGTATAGTAGCACATTTTGATGAACGCGTTAAGCATGTTAAATAATTCTCGACCAATCCTGAGACAAGATGAGACATTTTTTTTTCTTGACTCGTTCTCGATGACTCAGACACTCTTACATTTTTAATAATAACAAACAAAATTTTAGACTGTTTGGTACTGCAAAAAGGTATGGTGGTAGGAGATATTGATAAACATGCTTGTAAACAGCTGCTGACTGGGCTATCGAAAATTTTTCATATTTCATTGTTTTTATTGGACCGGTATAATGGTATTTGGAAATTACTAAGAGAAGAATTTCGAAATAACATCAGTTTGATGTATGGCACATAGCAAAAATTTTAAGTAACAAGTTAAAGGCAGCTTCAAGAGGTTGCGAAAAAATTTTGTATTGGAAAAAATAGTCAACCATGTATGGTGGTTGTCAGCCTCTTCCAGCGGAAACGAAAAAGAATCGATTTAGAAATTTACTTCAATTTTAAATCACATATGCAGTATTCATGAGTGGGGCAGAAATACTATTTTCGTTAAATGTGAACGTGGAAAACTGGATGAAAGTAAAGATTGATTTATAAAGGTTCACGTGATTTACACTTATTGAGGCAAATAGATATGGAGAAGCAACTTCTTAAAGAGTTGAAAAGTACTAATAAATTTTGCCACACTAGTAATTTAGAGTCCTATCATAATGTGCATCTAAAATATACATCTAAACAAAATCATTTTTCTTATAATGGGATGATTACCAGATCAATGTTATCTATTTTGGATCATAATAATGTGCATCAGAGCATTGTGGTTACACATTACAGTATTCTAAGGCAACAAAACAATGGGTAAGAAAGAAGTATTACGTAGGAAAAAGTAACTGGTGGCTTGAAGAAATACAAGTCACTGTTGTTGAAGTTGCAATGGGACAGACATGGCCGAGTTTTGAAGACAAATACTGTGTGTGTGATCCAAAGAATATTGGGTGTGTGTGCCGCGTCCTAGTGCCACATCTTTCTGAGCGTACAAACATGCAGTACAATTCTGCAAGAATACTTACTCAACATTCCTGAACGAGTTACAGACTACTAGGGCCAAAAATTGCCAAAGTAGACATTATTCTTGTTTTTAATACATTTAAAAGGGTTAGTTTTTGCTTCTTTTAAGACAAATTCCACATATCAAAACGGTACATTTATCACTTTACAAAGAAGAGGAACAGAGTCAAGTGAAACATTTGAAATGAAACATTATTACAGTATATCTTATAACAATTTAATTTCCTTGTAGTAAGAATTTGATAAGTTTCTGCTTTGAGTACAATTTTCTGATGTCAATTGAAATATTCAAAATTACCTTCCAAATTACTATTGAAACCACCGTAGTTATTACTGGTGTTTGGAAACATTTGCCGAATTTTTGAAACAGTGCAGGTTAGAATTACGTTCTTGACAGTTTTTTCAAGTGTATTCCATCCATTCACCCAGTTAACAAACTGTTTGTGAGCAACATGCCTCCACATGCAGTTTACGATTAATGCTTTGATCTCTACTGCTCATTATCATGTAGTGTCTGGCTGTGTTTAGAGTATCTATATTTATTTAGAGTATCTATATTTAGAGTGACTGCTTCAAAGCTACTTTGTAATATCATACAGTTGACACTTCCTTTAAGGTAGTTGATTAAATCACTTTCCGTACAACACACACATTCAGCATCAGTTGGCATCACAACACAGTTATCACAGTTACGCCACGCTACCTCGCTCATCTGTCTGTTGTTTTTCTATCTTGAATTGGATAACTAACACCTTGCTTCTTATCACATTTTGGTTCATATTGATAGGGCCGAAAGGAATCCATTACAAAAGAAAATGCAGTGTTAACGTACAACACAGTGGCACGGCAGAGCACTCAATACAACCGCACTGCCAGCTGTGCTGAAATTACAAGTTACCTGTTATGTCATTGTATTTTCAACTCCGGCTAACGACGTAACCGTTCATCGTACGGTAACCGGACAAAAACCATTGTTATTGAGATTTTTATCATTTCAGTATGGATACTATTTTTTATCGCGATCTGCTCCTGTAATGTTGAATTTTTTTTTCACTGCCATTGAAATACAGTAGGTGCTAGTTTTCATTAATGATTATTTGGCAAATTTATACCATTTTTTATATTGTTTCCCTCACTGATCTAAGCTGAACACATGTTGCGATAACATCATAGGATTATATAGGTTGTGAAATATTTTTTGCGTTGTCATTCTTGAGCAGTTGCTGATTTGATATGTAAGGGTTATGTGATAATACTCTAAATTACAGGTGAGAGTGTCAGTCTAACATATATGTTTATATTTACTAAAACATATACAGAGTTGCACAAGTACTTACAGGATAGTACTTGCAGGTAGGTGAATGCAAAACAGATGGACGACACATTTTTCGCTGGTTGCAATGTTTTGCTGGCTAAGCCAGCTTCCTCGGGTGGTGAATGATAACACACTATTTTGTGTTCTACCTGCAAGTACGATTCTATAAGTACTTGTGCGTCTCTGTCTACATGTTTTAGTAATTAGTAGCCTTGTGACAGTTTCCCACCTTCTCTTTGTATGTTTGGATCTACAGTTTACTCTTGTAACCTTGTCTGGCAATCAATAATGTTGTTTGTTATGAAGAATCATTGTGTAATGTTTGTATTATTCTTTCATTACAGAACAAAGATCTTGGGCATCCAACAGACGGCCAGCATTAAAAAGAAAGCGGTGTGTGGAGGATGGTTCCTTCAAGAGAGTGGCAGAAGAGAGAACAAAATTGCTTATTTTACAGAGAGAGATATTAGAAAGAGAAGCTGAAGAAAGGTCGAAGGACAGAGAAGTAAGACTGAAAAGAGAAGAACTTCGGTTGATGCTGGAAATACAAGAAAGGTATTTCCGAAAAAAGCACGAGGTTAAAGAGCATGAACTACGAGTTCAACTGTTGGAATTGAAAATTGCCCTGAAAAAGAAACTGTTGGAAAATACGTAAATATTGCTAGTCATATAATCTGGTAGCTTTTAATTCATCTGTGTATACTTCAACCAGTGAACGTAATTCTTGATAATAACTATAATTACATGTTGATTATAGCTGGAATTTCAAAGAAATTATAAAATATGTATGATCTTTCTTAATATTTAAACTACATGTAAGTGTTGTCAGCTAAGGTCTTTGTGTTACCACCTGTTTCTGTTCATTAAGAAATTAATTTTCTTAAAACTGGATAGTATGCGTAACCTCTGTTGAAGTCTGTTACCATAAAAAAATAAAAGAAGTTGTATACAATTTTCTGTAAGAGATACTTTATTTTGGGCAACACTGTGTTGTAGCTATTGTATGTGAGATTCTAATCTATGTGTGTAGTTTGTTTGTCACACTGTCCTGTGGTCAGTTTACCATGTCAGTATTTCAGATATTTCGAGTATAAAAACCTGTTAGTTATATAAATCATGTTTGATGTCTTCCGTACATATTTTTCTCTCTGTATGCTTGCTTGGTGTAGTTTGGCATTTCTTGTATTATCGTAACTTCAACAAGGCAAAACTGTCTACAATCACTGGTTGGTGCTTTCAGAATCAATGCTGGGTGCAGTAAAATGAAATTGGATAGACTGGGGCCATTTGCATGGTAGTACATGTTTTTGGTACCATAAGAAGAAGGTGATTTTGGACACGTTTGGATACTTTAGGACGTTACAAAAAAAATAGTTTTTTTACATGTGTGGTATCTCTTAATAAAGATATTTATTTGTGGTAAATTCCAAGTAATAAATATTCACATTACATTTAATTAATATTTATTACAGTTGATAACTAATGGGAGATAAAAATCATATGAAAGTGTCATGTGCGGTACTTGACATAATTTTGTGGTTTAGTGGTCTTTTCATAGTTTACTATTTTCTTTGTCTAGCATTGTCTTAACGTGAGTAAATTTTTGTATAAAATAAAAATTACCGTTTAGGTATGCTGTTTAATATGAAGTAATTTGGTAACTGTCTCGAATTACTATAAATACAATATTTTAAAATCTAAATTGCAGTTCTAGTCGTTTGTTTGTGATGTACTGTGTGTGTCGCAAGATGCTAATCCTTTTGTGTATTTGTACTTGAAGGTGTATAGTTCTAGTTAGTTAAGTGAACATTCTGTTTGGTTACTAGTAATTGTGGAGGAAGAAGAATGTATATTGTTATTTTCTGGCTATCACAAGAAAAACCATGAACAGGGTTGCTACAGGTTTGGAAAACAGGAAAACGTAGAAAATTCAGGGAATTTGAAAGTACATAGTAAGTGAAAACCTTTGTAAGTCAGAGGAATTGTTTTTGGTGCCTAGGAATTCAAACGTGTTATACAGGCTTTAGGCCTGGCAATTTAAATCTTAGTACTGCATTTGCAATAATTTGGCAAATGGGGCCATGTAAATTCTTAAAAATTTTTTATTGAGCAATAATAAAGCAGTAACTTAACTAATAATTTATTTTTCTTAATTTTGAAAATTGGTTCATAGGTTGCAGTTGTTTTGATTTCTGCAATTAATGAGGTTACAGTAAACACAGTAGTGCAGTATATAGAATACGAGGTTACCGGAACTGTTTGTGATCTACGGCAACCCAATTAAAACTTAACAGATGTTTTATGGATTATTGTAGCTGAATGTGGAAACTGTCAGCAATATAGCAACAATTCATTTGCAAACAGCAGAGCTGTCACATAATTTTCACTATTGGTTTTAAAAAAGTCATGCACAACTTTTCTAATTAAATGATAAAGCTGGAAAATTCTTAAATTTGGTTCGAATAACCAAGAAAAGTCAGGGAAACTTGACTGTGAGATTCTGTAGCAACCCCGAAGAAAATTAATTTTGTGGCTTACAAATTTCTTTATATGCTTTTGAACTTTGCACATTATTTACTACAGATATTCAGTGGAGAGTACTGTATGTGTGAACCCTAGGATGAGAGTTACATGTCATGATAAAGTCTGTTAATGTGTAAATAATTATTCTTTAGTGTTAACTGAAAAGTAGTGAGTGGGAGAGGGCCAAAACGGCCTTGTAAATATGATAAAATGGCAGCTAATTAATGTGTCGTCACAGGGGTTCAGGTTTGAGTACAGTGAGTCCTCAATTTATGCCGGGGTTAGGTTCTGGAAAGAGCGACACAAATTAAAATGACTTAAATTGAGTCAGACCAGCCCTGTCCACAGGCTATAGCCAAACCTTTTTGGAACGTAAGAATGTTAACTCTCGCATGTATGAATGGATTAAGAGGATGTGGTACATAATTCAACACTAAAAGCATTAATCTATAACTGTAGGTTTCTTGAAGCCAATTTGAAAAAAATTAAACAATAGCAGCCCTAGACAACAGTTTTAGCCAACGTTTTAAACTGTTAAATTGTTCGAACTTCTGAGGCACAATCTCTGATGCCGGAACCTAGTGCATTTAACTGTGGCACAAGAGATCATGCGTAATTAATTAATAATTTTGGACAGATATGTACTCATAAAGTTGGCAAATACCATAGCTAGCATTGTCATTGAGTATTTTATCCATATTGGTTTCGAAAAACATTTAGAAATCAGTTGATGTTTTCAGCGTTTATTTATCTACCACACACTCTTAAGGAGATTGTACAAGAATGGTTCAATGATGTTATTCTGATTCAGCAGCTACTTCAGTAAAAAAAAAAATGGTTGCTCAAACATTTGAAACGTTAATCTGAAACAGCGTAAAGCGGTGTGATGTAAATCAAGGACATAATGTACTTTGCTGTCATCATAAATAATGTCACTCAGCATCCATTTTGGCAGCAATGTTGAACATGACGTTTACCTTGATTTTAGATACCACCTGTTATGTCAAGAAATTCGCAAAAAGTTAAGATATTTAGGAAAATGTTCAAAAAATTCGTATTTTTATTTGTATGGTCCCTCATCAATGTGAGGACAGTCCAGGTATTCACTCTTATTTTTATAGTACTGAGTTTCTGTGCAATAACCAGCTAAGGGACTTATTAATAAAATTGCTAATATGTATTATAAGTTCATAGTATGGAAGTTTTTTTTTTCTCTGAATATGTTGCACCTAAAGTTTTCTTTCTTTTCTTGTACAGTTGGCTTCCGAGCTCTGACGAAATGATGTGCAGAAAGACGTAATTGAATACATTCTTTTTTCTTTAAAATTGGTCAAGTTAGGGCTGTGTTTCCAACTGTTACTTTATTTTCAACACTTTTAAAATGATACAGAGTGAGGTGTGTAAAATGTCTGTCAGTGTTGCTAGTTGTCCAGAATTTTTTTAATGATACAAATATGTATTGTGGAGAATTCTGTGTCTTTAATGTGTAATTACAATATTAATTGTGTGTTAAATTGTGTCTCGTTTAGAAATCAATAAATATGCTCTCTGTATATACATATGAATAGTTTGTACATGCATTTTAGTACCTATTGTTTCCTCTCTCAAAATCATAAAAATTTTTCTAAATTTTTTGAAAACCTCAACTTCACTTGGATTACGCAAGTGTTCATTTAGTAAAATGCTGTAGGTTTGAAAATATCCTTGTGAAGTTAAAATGTTTTGGTTTGGTGTCCATCCATTGGAGTATCCAGTGGAATTTGCTGGTTTATTTTTGCATTTATGTATGTTAAAACACCTGCTAAGGGTTCTGAGATTAGGAATGATAAAACAACTCGTTTTGGACTAATATACAGTAATTGCAGCACTGTTTTGTCCCAAACATTCAAGGAGAGTAAAAAAAAAAAGAAGCAAAATTAGTTGGCTGTTGTCAACACATGCACAAGTGAAAGAAGAATGTGAAAAACCTCATAAGTAATTTTCTGAAATCTTAAGAGTAAATAAAAAGTTGACAACTAATAAACAGAAATAAATGTATTTAACACACAACTGACAATTACTGGAGACAAGGTAATACACCAAACAAGGTTAACAAGGGTATGGAACTAGATGACACAGTAATAACACAGGAGGACACAATTTTCCTTGAACGAGCTTGTTTCTGGGACGAAATAGTGCTGCAGTTGCATGTGGCCCAAAACTATTTGTTTCATGATGAATTACAATGCAAGAAACTTTCAAAGAATTTAACAGGTTTGGAGTATTTTCTTGCTTAATCAAGTCTGAATCATTTGCAACTAGTCAAATAACTAACGCCAAAGTGTGTGTTTCCACTTTGATGAAGCAAAGAGTTGGTTTCATGGTAGAGTGGAACATGTGACAGTGCAACGTTTGTGGTAGTCATTGTTACAAGTAGGTGAGGGTAATGAAAGATAGATTTTGACTTACAGGGGAAGAGAGATGCATGTGTCTATGTCCACTCATTATGGAAAGTTACGGGTTCTTGAGTTTATTTTATGTTTCCACATTAAAAGGTTTGTTTACTAAATACATGACCCAAAAATATCTCCAGCTGAAGTACAATTCACTTATCACCGCAGTGTTGCTATTACGGTATGCCAGTAGTACCGTGTTTTATCGCACAATCGTCGCCATCGCGTAATCGTCGCATCTAATTTTTGAGATGATAGAAACGGTAAAAATACTTTCATCGCGTAATCGTCGCACCACAATGTTCTGTTTATGTTTCTGCATCAGAGATGTTAACTACACTCAAGTACAGAGTACAAAACTGGTAGAACAAAAATGGTTGCTGCAAGAATCGATTATAGTTAGTACCAAAATATTTTGCTGAATGTCTTGTGCGTGGACTTTACCAACTAAATGTAGTATATCTATGACAACGCAAAATAAAAACAAAGTTTGTAAACTGTACACATGCAACGGTAATACACGGTAGCGGACTCGCAGAAGCAGAAAACAAAAACTTCAAGAGAAACGGAACTTAGGAAACAAAAATTGATCTGTTTTCTAATAACCAAAAGTGTTTATTTACCGGTAAATACTACTAATCACTAAATGTGTTCCCACCAAATGTGCGCATTTAATTATGAACGAAACTAACGTAGCCTCCAACATCTAGTAAGTTATAGAAATTTAGTCTTGTTTCAGAGTTCATCCGTCAACACTTCTGCCAAAAATATTGAGTTACCTACTGTAATATAAATAGGGTTAATGATGAAAACTGTTGGTTTAAAAACATTTTTTTTGTATCACTTGTTTATTATTCGATGGAAATGGTTCAAGCGTGAGAAAGGCAGAAATTTTGTTGACAGTAGTGGCCACTTTCTGTTGTGTCTGTTTTAGGGATGGCCTAAGATTGCATCACATTATATAAAAGACTATTGTGGACTTCATGCAGTTTTTTAAAAATTCATTTCAATGTCTTTAAAAATAAAGGTGCGTAAGTCATGCAAAGAATTACGGTACTGTTAATTTGTAAACCACTGATCTACTTTTAACTCTGTCAATTTGTGACCCATTTATTTGACAGCTTCTCTATTGCGATCATATTCTTGAGAACCATGAGAGGTTGTAATAGAGAGATTTGACTACTGTATACAAAATCAAATAACTTTACATTCGCACTTCATGACAGTTGCTCAATAGTGTTAATGTGTGAATAAATACAGTAAGTTACTGACATTTATAATTCACAAGTGTATACAAATATAAATTGCTTACCGTTCCTCACAATTCTTGCATGTTGAAATCTATGTCTCGGAAGTGCTTGCGATGATCACATAACATATAACTGGATTCAGGCTAGGTTTGTAGAAGGTTTTCAACTTGACCTGGGTAGGTGGTTTGATATGTTTTGAATGATATTCTTAAATGTGTGAAAGAGGGAATAATATGTCTGGAAGTTGGAAAACGGAAGTGTAATCAGTGCAGGCAGTGACATCCAGACCTTAACTTACTCTGGTGATGGCTGCTAATCTTAACTATCAGCATGAACCTTCTCCTCTGCCAATACCTCTTTGTCTACCTCACTTGTTGATACCTAACACCCGGAATCGAGGATAACCTTCATCTTCATCCAACTACTTTATGTTGTTGTTCTCTGTTGTCTCTTTTTCTCCGTGACAAAATCTTGAAACTCAATCACCCTCATGCAAGACTCCAAAATAACTGTACTTTCACTGTATTATGCAGCTGGCCATGCATGCCTGCTTGCTTTTGTCCGAAGAATAACTGGTAGGTCTTGGCTGCATCTTACAAGTAGACTCAATGGCAAAATGGTTGTGTCTCTTATCTGGAGCCGTCTTGCACATTGGAAATTTAGAAGCAAAGGAGGGATAAGGTAACATTGTGAAACATACCTACTACCCCAATGCAAATCTGATTTGTTACAGAAACAATGACTGTCGTTTGAAATCTCATTACTAGAGACATGCAAATTTCATGTTATCATTTGGTAGCAGACTAACCTTCATTTTCCTACCCATATCAGAGTATAATATGCAGTTCAATTGGCCACAAACTTTTGTGTTGTCATTTATGTGTGTTACGTCTTAACAGAGATAGCCTCTCTACCATGTAAGCATTCTCAGCGGCAAGTCACAACATTGGCCAGTGGGAGACGTCGAAAGAGCCTATAGTCACTTGGAGTCTAGTAGAGGTCTGCGAGTAGAGGATTTTAAAGTCGAGTCGAGTTCGAGCAAGTTTAAAACAAAAGATTCGAGTTCGAGTCGAGTCAAACTCGAGTAGTGACATGATACTTACTATTCTGGATGTCAAAACAACAGAACATTGTGAATAATAAATCAAATAAGGTTTAACAATAATTGAACAGCTGAGTGGAAAAAGGTTAATATTCCATACATACATGTTTTGAGAAAAATAGGAAAAAGTGATTTGTAGGAAAATTACAGTTTGGATCAAAAACTTCACTATTGAGCATCTGTAGGTGTAAAAGTGCACAATTTCCCAGTCCATAGTCAAAGTAAGTAAAGAAATATCAATAATTGAAAGTGCTGGAATGTTATCCTTTTTCCACTAATCGACAAACAGCCAAAAAATTAACAATATTTGCAAACCAAAATCATAAAAAATAATGCATTAAAGACAGGATATTACTGCACTAAACATAATAAATCTATTTTTGCACATATTTTAGCCGATGAAAAGACATATATAATATTTTGCAGCTGTGATGCATCAAAAAAACTATTTTCAAGGCAAAATATTGTGGTGGATCCGTGCCTTTCCTATGGGCGTCGGATGTTGCGATACCAGGTTCCAGATGTGGTGGTGCTACTGTACCTTCTCCCAGTTCTTGCACCGCAGCTACGTCCTCGTCAGCGGCGGGCACTACTCTTATCTCAGGGGTTTATTCGTGGGTTCGGAGGGGGGATGCGTTCTGATATGTTAAAATACGACTTGTTT
>PNEQ01028155.1:0-25407 GCA_003012365.1 Medauroidea extradentata
ATTATTATAGTATTGTGAAAAATTGAGATGTTATACAGGAAACCATTTACTGTTAATGTTTTTTACAGACTGAACTATTTTCTAATCTGTTTCAGTAAAGTAGCAGTGAAACTTTCCACCCATTTTCCTATTTGGAAAAATTTATAGAATGAGTGCGAACATGTTCAACTGACTACTTATTGTTGAAAAATTAATATATATATGCATACCGTATTTGCCGGCATATAGGACGACCCCGCATATAAGACGAGTCATGGTTTTGAAGGTACAAAATCTTGAAAAAAAGTAAATTACTTATTTTGAAATTCCCGACAGAAAAATATTTTTTTCCTTTGCCTGAAACATTAAAAACTTAGTTTATATATTTTTAATGCATTTATTACCGGCATTTAAAACATCATAATAGACAAATAAATGAATAACATTGGCTACTACCGTCCTCCGCGCGCCCAAGAGCCAAGGAAATGCGCAGCGGCAGCCGGCGATATCTTCATTTGCCGGCAGTTGCGCGCGACTTGGCAACGCCGGCCTAAGGCACGCCGCGCACTACATGACAACGCCGGACAACAACAGCTGCTTGCAAGGTCATCGCATTCCTGTGCACTGTTGTCCGCCAGCCTAGCGCTAGACGGTAGCCACGTGAATGTGTGGTACGGTATCTAGATCTTCGTTTTTTCCGCCCGGGAGTCTTGTGCTTGCGAGACAAAGGATGAAAGCATGCGGACCTAGATCCTTGCTTTCTCCGCCCGAGAGTTGTAGGCTGGCGAGACAAAGTATCTCGGCACGCGCTCGCATCGATCGCCGCTTCGCTGCGAGGAAGTGTCCTTTATTATGAATGAAGCTCATCAAAATCTCGTACCGTAAATTTTATTAAAATAAACGGGGCACTCGTTTTCATTTGTGACGAAAAACGCAATTCCTTAAAACATCATACAACTCCACAGCTTACAGCTTAGCTTTCAAACGATTTTTGGCTACCAAAAATTTTTGCACCCTCATATAAGACGAGTAGCAATTTTTGAGGGCCAAAAATATGTAAAAATTGTCGTCTTATATGCTGGCAAATACGGTAAGTTAAATTATGGCTTCGAATGAGATGTAGTTTGCTTGTATCATGGCGCCGCACATAAAAATTAAATACACGTATTTATTAACATAATCGCCGCATGTTTTCACCAAAAATTTTGGCACAAAATATGGGGTGCAGCCATTTGAAGGGTTTTAAAAATGTTCCTTTTTTATTTATTTTGGCATAAAGTAAAACACAAATTTACGCATATTTGCTTGTATATAGCATGACCTTTTCTGCAAAAATAAAGGGAAAAATTTGTAGGTTTAAATTAAGCATGAAAAAATATTAGGGAATCTCGTTAATCCATTAATGTTCGTCGCTAATTTTTGGGTCAATTGTTGCTAAACACACATGTTAGAAATATCCGTGAATATCTAACATTATCCGTCTGTCCGTTTTAAGCTTTAAATATCAGTTAAAACGGATAAAATCCGTGAAAACGGCAGGCCTGCGTTACTGTTATTTATTCACACTTTACTACTGAATTGTGAAAATAATAGCATACATGTACAATAGAACACAATGAATTTGTACACAATGAGTGTCCTTAATCTATTGAAAATAATTTGGATATCAACTTAAAAAAAAATATTTCCTCTATAAAAAATTAAGTTTTACTGTTGACTGTAACATGTTTGTTGTTAGTTTAACGAAAATATGACAATGTTTGTGTTTAACAAACAACCTACAGTACGTAAAACGTTTCTTAAAATAAAATGAACGATTGCCAAAAATATTTCAAACAATAACGGTGAAATTTATAGTCAAAACAAACCATACATATTACATATGTCTGTATTTTTGACAACTGTTAATGTGTGCCTTGTGCGGTTATGATACAGTAGAACCCTGGTGTAATGTTTCTCAAGGAACCGAAAAAATGTTTACATTATAAATGGGAAAACATTATAACAGGGTAATTTCCTATTACAAATCAGTTTTAGGTACTAAATGGAAGCAGCATTATAATCAGGAAAAACGTTATAAGTGGGAACACTAAGAGAGGGTTCTCCTGTACGTTCTTTACGCCTGTTTGTTTCGAGAAGTGTATACGAGCGTGGTATGAAAACGTAAAATGTTTGTTTCGAGAAGAATATATATATATATATATATATATATATATATATATATATAATTATTATTAAGTCGAAACGGTCGATGCGGGAAATTTATGCATATATGAACTATCCATTTGGGTTTATTTAACATTGTTTGTATAGACAATTTGTCGGGACCGTGAAAACGATCTATGAATGCGGGAAAACGAAAGAAACAGGAACGATGCAACGAGGTTCCACTGTACTTAATTACCAAATAAAAATAAAGAAAAAACAATACTGTTTTCTACTTGTGCGCCTAAGTTACCGCAAATGATAGAATACGCTGGTGCTCGTGTTTACATTTCCAGTTGAAATTACATTAAGGAATTATGTAGTGAAGACTGAAATTATTTACCTTATAGTCGGAAGTACGCTGTTAGAAATTTGAAGTAACACTTATTTGCCTGGGCTTGGTTGATGAACTAAACAGTATACATTTACAAGGTTGCTACAGGTCTGGAAAACAGGAAAAACCTGGAAAAGTCAGTGATTTCAAAGTGGTCCGGGAAAACCTGGAAAAGTCAGGGAAATTGCTTCTGGTGACTGGAAATTCGAAATTGTAGAACAAATTGTAGGCTTATATGTGCGAGTTTGCAGGCATTTGCGGTCGTTGTCGAGTTGACTAGCTTGACTTCTTGGCTGGAGTCACTTCTTCACAGCTGCAGGCTTCGCAATTGACTTTTAGACAATTGCACAACCATTCACTTTATGAAAATGAAAATTCTTAGCAGTTCACTTTAAAAATAGTTCCAGTTAATTATAACGTATTACAGTTCCCTGTGTTTTGGTAACCGAGTAAGTCTAACAAAAGAAACTTTAGTAGGTACATTTATAAAAAGTTTTTTCAAACAGTCATGCAAATTTAACTTATTTTAACACTTTAAGTTAAATTATATTTTTTAATTCCACGAAAAGACTGGAAATTCGTAACTTTTGTCTGGAAAACCTGGAAAAGTCAGGGAAATTTGTTCTGGAAATTCTGAAGCAACCCTGATTTAAAAATCTACATATATGTTTTACACAGCTGTAATGTGTAATATGCATGAAGTAATCCAGGATTTGGGCATGAGGTTTTTAGCATAAACTATTGTTCTTGATATAATTTGAAAGGAAACAAACATGCTTACATGTATTTTAACTGCGCAGTTACTGTAGAACCCCGACTTAAAGAAATGCCCCGGGGACCTGATAATGTTTATTCTAAATCAATGTTCCGTTAAATCTGACTTCTAATTTTTTACAGGAAACCACTTTTTCCTCCATTTATCTACAGAAAGAATACACACTTGAAACTGCTTCTATTTATAAGAAAATTGATTTCTGGCCTCTCAAAGTGGCTAAAAGCTGCTTTTTTACTGCTGTAACTCAAAAAATACTACATGAATTCAGTGTTATGCAAAAGGCATGCATTGGCCTTTACTTCTCACTATCATAAATATAAATTCTAGGGTCACCGCATAGTCCTGTCGAGTGTGATACTCATGCTGTTATCGTTCCGCTGTTCGCAAGCGTCCTCTTAAAACTCTGTCGTTTATGTAAAATTCAGAGTTCAGAGGTTTATTGAACAAGCTATTACTTTTTTAAATTGCTAATTGTGGGTTCATAGTTTCATTTAAAAGTTTACATAAGATAACCTTGCTCTGTATTTTACATTTTTAAGATGACAGCCATTTGAGTTCAGCGTTCCGATGAACCTTCTTTATACTCTGTCCTACTTCACCAAAGTAACATTCAGGGAGCTGACATTTTGTGTGTAAAACAATAAGCAGCATCAAAGTCACCTGAATAAAAGGTTCCCTTTTAGAATGAATAGGTATACAATGTGGGGGAAAATGAAAATTTACTGTTTTTAAAGCCAAAATAGTCATGTGGGGGACAATAGAAATTTCAGGTTTTTGGGAGAGCTAACTTTGACTACTTGCTTTAAAGGGCAAGTTGTCCCATTTTATTTTAAATTTTGTTGATTATACAGACCTAGGAAAATAATATCATTAAAAATTTTACTTAGTTTACCACTTTGTAGCAACTCACTTTCTTGTTTGTCTGTTTGGTATAAATTTTGCAATAAATTTTAAACTTAAGTTACCGAGGAGCTATAGACTTGAAACTTGAAACATAGCTCAGAAGTCGGTGACAATATGAAAAGGAAAATGTGAAGTAATTTTTTATTAAAATGAAAAGTTAGTATATGTACCATATTTACCCAAATGTACTACAATATTTTGTTCCGAATATCACTTCCAAAAAGAGGTGGGTTGTCTCATTTTCAAGTAACAAAAAATTTTTGAGGTTAACCGTTGCACATTACAGTTTACGCATTGAAAATAGTCCACAGTTTCTAGGGAAACGCATGTTCTTTACTATTACACAAGTTCGGTGAGTATTAAAAGCAAAAGTAACACAATCACAACAAAAGTACTGTAGGTTAAGTTAATTTTTAATTAACATTTCTTATGGTAGGTAGAACATGTTACAGGTAGTGATAGGTCGATTCAGATTCCAGAATCCATCGATTCCACTGGAATCGAAATCGAACTGAATCCCTGGTTTTGGAATCGATATGTCAGATACTTAAAAATAAACATCTCTGTGAACATATTGTAGTTTCACATGTATCACTGATCGGCCAGAGTGATTTTGTGTTCAAACGGCAAACTATTTTAGGTTTCCGATATTATTGTCATCGATATAGCGCACGAAAATGCAGTTCTAATTCCATTGGTAAACGTCCACTATAAAATAAAAACTTGTTCAATGATAGTCGTCACATTTGTTTAGACAATTACGTTGCATTACATTCAGTACCAAAATAAATACTTATACACCATGCTGGACAGCTACAAACACCTATATCCCCAAAAAAAAACTACAAATCATCGCATAATCGTCGCATCGCAATGTTTTGTTTACGTTTCTAGACCAGAGATATTAACTACGTTCAAGTCCGAAGTACGATACTACTAGAACAAAATTGGTTGCAGCAAGAATGGATTATAGTTAGTACCAAAATATTCCACTGGAATGAAAATGGAACATCATAGCGCTACTAGTTTCATAGTCCGCCATCTTGAGTTTAGTCTCGTGCGTGGACTTTCCAACTGAACGTAGCATATCTATGACGCCCCAAAATATACACAAAGTTTGTAAACACTGCAACGGTAATAAACGGTAGCGAATATGTAATAAAATTGTTCCGTCAATTGTAAATCACTTTTTAATTCACAAATATTTTAAAATGTATGTCGGCAAAGCAAAAAAAAAATAGGTTTTTTTAAAGTACCGCTCGCAGAAGTCGAAAACAAAAACTTGAAGAGAAATGGAACTTGGAAAAATATTGCATTGATCGGTTTTATAACAACCAAAAGTTCTTATTTACCGGTAAATTTTTTTTTCACAATATTTACTACGTAAGTACTGGTAAATACTGCTGATCACAAAATGTGTTACCACCAAATGTGCATATTCAATTACAGTATGCACAAAATTAGGTTGCCGAACAATACCAACCTAACCTCCAAGGTCTAGTAAATTATATAATTTAGTCAAATTGCACAAATCTTGTTTTTCTTAACATACAAAGGGATTATGGGGGTTTTATGTATAAGAAAATAAAATGAGGTAAAAAAAAATTAAAAGAAAGCCTTAGAATCGGACTCAGAATCAAAGAATCGAATCCCAATTTCAAGAATCGATGGTGGAATCGGAATCTGTGTATTTTAGGAATCGACCCAACACAAGTTACTGGTATGTTATATGTGCTGGTTTATATTTGTAACTGTGAAAATAATTCACAAAACAGCTTCTGAAATGTTGGTACGTAAATTAATATGCATAAACTTCAGTGCATCAAAATTCACCGCAAGCAGCTGTCTTCACATTTTGTGGTAATAGTGGACAGTAGAAGTCAGTGGGGGATTTAAGCAGTTATATTAGGGGGGGAGGGGGCGAATACGCCTTAAGAAGTATATATATCCACCCCATGAACCAAAAGCGGAGGGTCCAGGGGTCCTCCCCCAGAACAATTTGGATTTGTTATGCAAAATGGTGCTATTTCAGGAGTTTTCAAGCAAAAAATGTTTCTAATGTACTGCTGTAAAAAAATGCTTATATTGTTTACGATAAATTATGCTTGTTTGGAATGTGCCTTTTTTTTTTTTTTTTCAGGTAAACATTAATCTTATGTATTTGCGTATCTTAACCATGAAGTAGAAACTACTATTTTTTACCCTTGCGTGCAAATCTATGAATGCGCAACATTTTTGCTTTCTGCAATTACCAACTAACAAATCAGGATGTTTGTAAACAAGCTTTGTTTCCCCCAGTACTTTGTCGCCACTCTGCTGGCAAAAGGGGTTGATTTTAGGTTTCCTTCAGGGTGCAGTGAGGTGTGAGCACGAGAGTTCCCTGAAGGGGAGGGGAGGCTGCTAAATGTCCCAAGGAGAGTGGTTTCCCGGGCAGTCGACACGACATAGTATCTCAGCAGAGCGGGAAAATTCTCACTTTTTATGAAGGGAGTAGGCGTGTTGACCACTCTCCATTCTTAGAAGAGCTCCCTCAGGAGGTGGCGTTTTCGGTCCGACACAGGCTTCGGCTCGAAGTCGGCTTCCCTCTTCAATTGCTGGATGCGGGGGTGTGGTAATGGTGTAGGTTTTTCCGGAGTTTTTATAGGGCTGATTAAAGGTAGCTGAAGGCGGGGAAGGTCCCTAAGGATGCGGCTGAAATTGTCTCGTTTCCGTCTAGGCGGCGTGTTTTCAGTGTCCTTGTATTGACGACAAAGTTTGGAAAGGGTTGTGGATTGTTCGGCGGTTTTCTGAGGTGGGGGAATTACTCCCACAGGTATCGTACTTTCACTTACAACGGCCTGTCTGCGCTTAGCTGCGGCTTCTGCCTTACGGCCTTCTATTGAGGCTCGTTCCTCAGGCGAGATAGTAATAACTAGGCACTCAATATCAGACATTAGTATCTCAGAATGAAACTATGAAATACGTTTTTGAACTATGTATTGTTATACCTTGATACACTTTTACATTCACTGACTGTACACACAAGTTACTACATTCGGCTTCTCATATACACAAGTCTCTATACACTACTGGTTTACGAACTTCACAATACTTGACCGCGTGGTCATTTATGCACGGAGCCCCGGAACTTCTCACGGACTTGGCTCTACTTCCGCCTCCGGCGGTCACAGATATGCGCCTCATGGCGACTCGCGGTAGGGTGCGTTCCCTAATACTGTCCGCGCGGCTAGGGCGCGTCTCCTTCGAACAGTGCTTTCGGCACAAGAGTAGGTAGGACCAGGTTTCAGCTTACTTCTCAGTAAGCAACCTGTATAGAGGATGGGTAGAGGGGTTTCCGCTTACTTCTCAGTAAGCAACCCACGGAAGATAGGTAATGGTGAACAAGTAGGAGGGCGGGTTTTTGCTTACTTCTCAGTAAGCAACCCTTTTGAGGTATGGTGAACAGGTAGGAGGGCGGGTTTCCGCTTACTTCTCAGTAAGCAACCCTGGGGTAAAGTGAACGTCAGGTTTCCGCTTACTTCTCAGTAAGCAACCCTTTTGAGGTATCGTGAACAGGTAGGAGGGCGGGTTTCCGCTTACTTCTCAGTAAGCAACTCTGAGGTAAAGTGGACGTCGGGTTTCCGCTTACTTCTCAGTAAGCAACCCTTTTGAGGTATGGTGAACAGGTAGGAGGGCGGGTTTCCGCTTACTTCTCAGTAAGCAACCCTGAGGTAAAGTGGACGTCGGGTTTCTGCTTATTTTTCAGTAAGCAACCCTTTCGAGGTAGGGGGATGGTGCCTAGGCTTGCTCGGGGAGGAGGCCCGAGCCCTAGACTGACGATTTGGCTAGGCGAGCGCCCGCCTTATATGCCCCTGAGGGGAGCTTAAAGTCCCGTTAGTGGGTGGTGAAAATGGCTGCCGCTGGAGATGAGGCCGTCTGCTAGCTAGCAGGCGCACCACTCCAACACCCACAAATCTCCCACACTCGGCAAAAAATACGTGACTCTATTTAAACATTCCCGCAGGACCGTGGAAATGTCCGTGTTGCCAAAAAAGAAAGAAACAAAACACAAAATAAATACACAGACTTAATAATATAACTTTTACAATAATTACATACACACTTTCTCTCTTAAAAGTTCATACTTTGCGCCTGGCATTATTTGTATTGCGTCCATCTGTTTGTTTACATTAGTTATGGCTGGCGTGAATATATACATACAAAACGGTAAATATAACATCTCTATTTTTATGTTTTACGGCAACACGGCTCACAATATTGGATTTAGATGACCCTTTGGGTGAAAATAAGGTAGGCCTAACTCTTACATATTACTAATATTACGGGGCCGAGCGTAAAATATCTCTAAGCACCTTGCAGGGTGCGTCAACTTTTCCCCTGCGGTGATGTCAGGGGCCGTGTGTTTAATATCCATTAATCAGCGTAATAGCCATCAATTATAAGCAATTATCAATAATTACAGATATAATAATAAACGTGCCATGCAACGATTCATTCTTCTCATCGTGTCGGGATGCCGATATCATCTAAGTACAGAATTGTATTTAGGAAAAACAGAAAATTAATAATTATATATTTTGCCTTTGTGGAAACAGCAGGTGCATGCGACTGGGCCTTCCCGCCCCCACTAACGCTCATGTAACCCCCCCTAGGTGCCAGACGAAAGGGGTGGAAAACCAGCCTATTGTGTTAAAAATACAAATCTTTAGCAGTTACAACAGTTAGAATGTGAGGAATTTCAGGAATTAATTTAAATACGTATGGGGTATTTATCAAAGTGCAGCTGAGTGAGATAATGTAATAAATGTGGCAGTGGCAGAAAGTTGTGTCCTTGAGGGGCTGGGCTATCTTTTGGAAGCTGTCTCCTGATTGGTCCAATTGAATCAGTCTGCAGGGCAAGGGACAAGGAGGTTGGCGCCAAACAAGAGCATAGCTAGGTTGTTGACAGATTTCGGGACAGATGTTTTCGAACTGCAGAAGGCAGCATTGAAACGCAGATAACTACGGGCCGGGGTGTCCCAGGGAGTCAGTTCAGACGCCAGACGTCTTTACAGAGGTGGTGTTAATTCAAGAGATTGACGGGCCGGGGTGATACCGCCGGGCGTATTCAATTTATGCGTCGGGATGCCTACGAGTTGCGGTATTCGGACCGGTTATCTAGAAGTATTGCAAAGCTTTACAAGTAAGGGTGGTAGACAGATGACGAAGCCATGGTAACTTCGACGTATTTTAGCTACATATTGCTGAGTCTAGCAGGCGTATAATCA
Organism: Medauroidea extradentata; assembly: GCA_003012365.1. NCBI lineage: Eukaryota > Metazoa > Arthropoda > Insecta > Phasmatodea > Phasmatidae > Medauroidea > Medauroidea extradentata. The sequence goes on from PNEQ01028155.1 coordinate 9,464, forward strand.
TAAAGTGCAAAACCGACAAATCTTGCATAATAACAATCATGCCACGGGAAAAGGAAAAACGTGTTTTCATTTTAATGTATGACAAACTAAGTTGCACAAAACATTTTGAATCTAGACACTAGAAGTGTTTATTACATTCTACAGTTACACTGCATTCTGTGATGCAATTCTTAGAAACCACATTGGAAATCGTAACCTACCAGACCTCACAAAACATAGGCGCGACCTGGAAAATTTGGTGGTAAATTTTGTTCTGTTGGTAGACTATTTTTCTTGGGGATCTTCCGGTTACCATGCCCCTTCAGGTGCTCATATCAGGTCACCCATCACAAGCACAATACCTAGTTGTTGAGTACTGATCAAAATCTCGTCACTGATTCTAAAGCCTCGTGTTACTAGAACATACACCCACGAAAACCAACAGACTAGTTGAAACTAAACAGTTTCTACTGAAATTATGAGAATGAAATTAATATATTTTTATGACATTTCTGAAAGTCTAGTAAAAATCCTTTACTTGAGATTTTTTAAATACAAAAATTTGTTTTGTATTTTTATAGCTGTAAGCATAATTATAAAGTTTAGTGTTAATTATTTAACTACTGTTATTCATTAAGGTTCCGCTGGGATATGTTCCTGTAACATCGAAATTTTGATTTTGAAATTTAGTTGTGGTAAAACTATGTCCGCTAAAATATTGTACTTTGGTGAATAATGTAGTCACTAGTAACACAATACTAAAATACTAACTAATAAATTAACGCTATTTCAAACCAATTAAATTGTAGAATTTTCACACTAGAACGAACTTAAACTGCTTTCACGGTATAAAGAACCTAATAAAATTGAACCTGTGTCATAGTATCAGCATCGCCGTCTCCTGTTGCTTCACATTTCTGCAGTTTACTACAAATATGTAACAGGTTATTTTCTCAATCTTCCTTGCTAGTATTCAACATTAAAACATAACGTAAAACACTTCACAACAAATATATTTGAAACCATCACTCATTCAATGCACACTAGTGGCTGACAGTGTGTAAAGACGCTCCCCCCCTCCACCACCTCCCCTCCTTCCCCCTTCTGCTCACGGCTATGGACTGTTCATGACAGGGCTTTGCTCTGACCAGTCTCTTCGAACTGGCCACTCGCCCTCCTGCTGAGAAAGTGTCGAAAGGAACGTTACACAAAATAAAAAACAGAAAATATATCCTCGCAACACACAATGTTTTTCGAGTAAGAACGAGCCTCGCTTACGTAAAATGGAGCATGAGAGAGGGAAAAGTTGTTTAACAAAATTGAATTTTGCAGTTATGATCACACAAAATGTACATATGAGTGTTTATATGTATTAAGTCATTTCTGAGTCTGTGTGCATGGTTGAATATTATTTGCAAAAATTTGTAATGCTTCTTCTGTATACATTTTAACAATTTACTACCCTTAAAAAAACAGGTTTCTTAGGGGAAGGGCGTAGCGCCTTCCGCCCCCCCCCCCCCCCCCCCTTTCTCCTTAAATCCGCCACTGGTAGGATTACGGTTGGAAACAAAACTTCTTGTAAGCTAGGATGTGATACATCCCTTAACACACAGCACAATAGGGTTTGTTTCGTTGTGTGCAAAAACTCACATGAACGTAGAATGTTGTTCCATAATTTTGTGCAGATTATTTTCTATGGCGATGACCAATATGGCATCCTATTTGGAACGTGTCTTAGTTTGTTCTCGTTACAGACTGAAGAAGTTTTTCAGTTTGTGATTTAAGGTTAGCCCTGCCGATAAACGAAAGCACATGTCAAATACAGAGTGACATTGTCATGGAAAAAGGTTTTTTGGCATCACAGGGAAGAAAATTTGGCGTTGTACTTGTGAAATTTAAACTAATGGTGGTTAGGCATGCAAAAATGAATAAAAATATTGCTGCAACCAAAGTTATACACAGGTAGAGATTTTGTGAAATTAAATTGCTTTGAAGATAGTTTAAGCTTTTTTTTATTTTACTTAGGCATATGTGTGTTAAAGTAAATTTCGTACTTGGGTTTTGAATTTATTCTCTGGACCTGTTAATAGGGATTTGTGGCAAAATTTAAATTTTACCTTTACCATAGGGCAGGGGTGCCACCAAGTTCATTTTCAAAATCCTGTGATTAGCATGAATAAATCCTGTTATTAGCATGAAAAAATCCTGTACCTAATATTTCCAAGTTACGTTTACATAATTTTCCAAAGTTTTTTGAAGGTGATTCTTGCTGTAGAATTTTCATAGTGAAATTAGTTAGTAAGTGGTTATACAGTAATGCTGTTAAAAATTGAGATGTTGTCCAGGAAACCATCTACTGTTAATGTTTTTACTGACTGAAGTGTTCTCTAACCAGTTTTGGTAAATTAGCATTAAAACTTTCCATCCATTTTCCTATTTTGAAAAATTTGTAGAACATGTTTTTAGAAACTATGAACATGTTCAGCCAGCTATGTATTGTTTAAAACTGAATATATCTGTGTGAGTTACCTATGGTCTCGAGTGTGACGTACTTTGCTCGTGTCATGGCACCGCACGTAATATGTAAATACCCTTATTTACTCATGTAATTGCCACATTTTTTAACCAAATTTTTGGCCAAAAATATTGAGTTCAGCCATTATGAGGGGTTTCAAAAAATTTTCCTTTAAGATTTATTTTAGTGTGACAAACTGTAAATGTTTCCCATGTTTACTTGTCTATAGCATGATTTTTCTCCAAAAATAATGGAAAATATTTCTAGGTGCACAGTAAACATGAAAACGATTAGGTAATCTCATTGATCCATGCATGTGCGTCGTCATTTTCTTGTCAATTGTTGATAAAGACAGATGTTGGAAATATCCGTTAAAATGGCTGGCCTGCCATAGGGCAAATACAGAGGGTCGTCTTATATTCGGAGATATACGATGCACTTTTTTGTGGTTTTTTACATGATTTTGTTACAAATTTCGCAAAATTTTGGCTGGGGAAAAATGCTTAGAAATAAAAAGTTTCTAAAATGTATATTTTCATCAAAAAATGCAACTATTATTAATTCAATGTAAGTGATGATGCTTTAAGCGACATGAAAAAAATTGTATGATTTCAGTCTGAAAATGCAAGCATTGTCATTAGTTCCATGTTTTGCTTGAGGTTGGTTCTGTTACCACTCATAATATTGCAGTATGTTGAAAACTCCTTTCAGTTTCTACATAACCAACAGGAATCCATACGCACATCACTGCGGTCTCAAAAAAGTAACAGCTTAACAGTATCAACATTTTGATCGTTTTGGCATCCTGTAACTGCTGAGTCTCTGAACATACATGGTTTCGTTTGAAAGACATACATACAGTGAAACCCTATTTTACACTTTTCAGGGGGACAAGGCAAAATAGTATAATTTAAGGGAAATCTCAAAAACTCATTCTGTTAACCTTATTTAGGGCTTTTATTTTCATGTTATTTAAAAAACCTCTACAGGTAAAATCAAACCCAATCTAAGGTGATACTATGCATGCCAGCAATGCATTTATCATATTTTGTCAAATTAAATTTAGTACAAGAATGGTGGGAAATAGGCCAATAGGCTAACAAAGTAATACAACAGACAGAAGTACAAGTACTTACAAAAGATACTTGTAAATAGGTACACGCATGAAGGGATGGCACACATTTTTCTGCGGAAGCATGGTCGCGGTGTGTGAACCTATTTACAGGTATTATTTGCAAGTACTTGTACTTCCGTCTGTTATATTACAGTATAGCCCCGCAACTACGACAAGCGACGGTTCTCAAGAAATTTGTCGTAGTTGCAGAAATTCCCAATTTTAATCCCTAAAAACAATATGGTTTGTTAAAGACCTTTGTTTTTTTTTTTCCTCTAAGTTCGTGTATGGCTGTAATTCTCATAATTGACAATGTTTTTTAAAAATGGAATAAGGTTTTTATGAATAAAGACACATTTTTTCTTAAGAATTTGTTACCAGACAAGACTATAATCCCCTTTTCCAAAAAATGAGATAAACATTGAGTAGCAAGCCACTTTACAATAGGTAATTAACATTGTGTTGGTTGACCTCTCTCACTTACAAACGCATATGCAACAGTCACATATTGAGCACAAACAGTAAACGGTTAATTATGACCCTTAAACACATGATGTACAGAAAATTAATAAATGCCGAGAAGTGTGTGTGCACTTACTGTCAGATGTGGCTGCTGCTCTGTAGTGAAATAACCTTATGTGAAGGACCACAATTTGTTTGGCGACATCTGCTTTAAGCGTAGTCTTGTTTTGGCATTTCCGTTTTATACCACATTGTTACCCGGGGGTTTTCTGTAATATCCGCTCTAAGCTGGCATGTTTTGCGAGTTCATTCACGGTAATTAAGGACGAGGGGGAAAAGTACATTCCCTACACACTGTACGCTGTTTCAATGCACAATTTCCACACAAGAGAAATTTTGAATGTGTACGATCACATGATACATTTCCGTGACATCTGTTTTAAGATGGTACAGTTCATAAACCAGTTCGCGGCAATGAAAAACATTATCTACGTACTGTAAACACAGTATCACTCATTGGTAGCAGACCTCCGTAGCTCAGTAGGTAAGGTGCAAGGGGTCCAGGTTACAATCCGGGCTCGGGCATGTATGTTGTGTTGTCTTTTAAAGCAAGAATATAACACTCATACTTGGTGCAGTGTAATAAAATGTCACTGTTCAACAGTTTGTTATTCTCAGTGTAATTTATTTTTTAAATTTACCTTGTGTTAAGGCCTACTTCTGTTTGCACATTTTCTGCGTTACACAGCGTTCCAAACTATCTTTAACATTTGTTTGAGGGTCTTGGTCAGTAGCAAACTGTTCCTCCAGGACTTTTAAAGTGTTCAGACAGGCCTCCCTGACAGGATTCGGCCTTGTTGGCTCTTCCTCACTCTCCCCCTCCGATGTATTGGTTTGAGTGACAGTCTTTCTCGCTGCGTTCACTCCAGACTGCCATATCGTCATCTACACACACAAACTCCTTGTACATACAGTCTGGGACAAGCCTCTTCCATGAAGCCTCATTGCATGGAGCTACATAAGCAACGCCAAGCTGGAGATTGGCTGACGGGCCAGGCTGGGACTCGTCACGCACGTCCATCACGCCGGGGTCGTCGTCATCTTCCTCAGAATCTGCTGTGGCCAGAACAGCAGGCAAAGGAACTTCGCTGACAACGAAGTGGGCATGACGGAAGCAGTTGCGAATTTTATCTGTGCTGATGTAATCCCACACCCTTGCAATTTCGTGCATCGTCGTGAAAACATCCCACTTCTTGATGTCCTGCCCTAGTTCAAGGTCCCTCACTATGTTTGCCACCTGTCGATTGGCGAAGTGAAACTTCATGACTTTGATGATGCCGTGGTTCATGGGCTGCAGATCACTGGTTCTGTTTGCCGGCAAAAACTTGAGTTTCACATTCGTAAATTTATCGACGTCCGAGTGGGCGGGACAGTTGTCGCTGAACAGCACTGTTTTTCTGTTCTGGCAAGCCATATAGGCTTCGAACTCCTTGACCCACTTCATGAAGATTAGCGACGTTGCCCATGCCTTCTTATTTAAATCTTACCATCAATTCAGTATAGTGTGGCCCTTGAAAGCCTAAGGCTTCTTGTAGTTGCCGATGACAACAGGCTTAAGCTTGTGTGTGCCATCCATGTTGACACAGATAACAGTGAGGCGCTTCTTGCCACCCATGCATTTCTCTCCCTTCACCATAAGTGTCTGGCTTGGCAAAAGGTTGTAGAACATGCCCGCTTCATCTGCGTTTTAAACATCATGGGATCGTTGACCTTGAGGTTCCCCTGCAGTACAGGCAGCCAGTTATCAACGGCGTCTACTGGCATCAACCGCTTTCGCCGCAAACGTTATGGATGGAGATGGGGTGGCGTTTCTTAAAATGGTAGAGCTTTCCTCTTGGAAGCCTTGTACCTTTCAGTGTTCATTTTCAAAGTGAACGTGTCGGCCTGTTTCAAAATCATAGGACCGTTAATAGGTACACCTTGGGCCCGCCTCTAAGTGAACCAGTTGAACACCGCCTTCTCCAAGTCAGTGTTGTTGGACACTCAAAGGTTCTTAACCTTTGTTTTTCATAAAGTTAACAGTGTCTATGTCAGAATATTGTGACGCTGCGCAATCTCGGAAGTCGTCGTCTTGCCTTCTTCCACTTCCTACATTATCTGGTATATCTCCTGGAGTGTCAATGTTTTCATCAATCAGAAGTCATATCCAGTAAACATTCAGAAGGTCGTCAACAATTGACAAAAATACTAAACAAAACCATAAATAAAATCGTAATCCAATATAACTGGGCATTAAGGTTGTCAATAATCAATCCAGTCAGTTCCAAATGCAATCCAAAATCCAGTAAAACTAAGCCAAGAAACACATTCAATATCTCAAGATGTAGCTGAAAACTCAAACTACGCACAAACTGTAAACACACAGTGCCGAGGCGATGCACAGGACATGGTCACAAGAGTGAGACATAGGTACGAAGGATCCACAAATAATGCCCTCTCATTAGCTGACCTTGCTGCTAATCACAATGGGTATAAGGGCGGGGGAGGAAAATATGAGATACTATTGGCTATCACTGTTGCTATGCACGCAGTTGTACAGAGCAAGCTAGGCATAGACAGTGTGCGTGGTGTGAGTAGGAAGGAGCTGGAGAAGACAGGGAGAAAGATGCAACGTGCCTATCTTCGGTGTTGTGCGCATGGCCTAACTTACCAGGTGCGCGGCGCAAACGTAATTTAACAATTTTTTTTTATTAAGAGTTTTTCGCAGATATTTTTTCTTTTACTGCTACGACATATTTATTAACAGTAACCATATATGTTATTTTTGCGTGCTTACGGATGTATTTAAATTGCCTTTCCTATTTGCAATACTTTAAATAAATGTAAGTTTTTTTTATACGTTTAAATTATTTACATTTTATTTTAGTGGGATTGAGAGTATTGTTGTTAAGTTATTTTTGTAGTTGCTGATGTAGTGGTGGGGTTCTAATGTACAGTGGAATCCCATTACTACGAGTATGGGATATTACGAGACTTTTGTAATGAGTGTTTTGTAATGCACCATCAGTTTGTGTATGCTGTTTAATGTATAAATGTTCGGTATTTACGAGTGGTATTGTCATGAGCACATTTGTAGATACGAGAGATTCACAAGCAACAATCAACATACCGCGCAAAATTTTTTTTTATGTAATTACAAGTAAACATATTAAATATAAGCGCACATGATAATCATCGTTCAGCATGGCAGAGTGAAAAATGTGAGATATGGCAATGGTGGAAATGCAGTTAGTTGCATATGGCAACGCTGCCGTGACTTGCTCGATGTCGATTGTTATTGATGCCATCTTGGTACAGCACGAAAGCGAAAGTGGCTTGTGGATTGAGTACACAGCATCGTTTGCGTCATCTTGGTTTTATTATAACGAATGGCATTGCAGAATCAGTTTCAAACTCTCTATGATTTTTTTTCGTTGTGGGTGTTATACTGCTTATGTAACTTAACCTAATTGTTTGTAGAATACGTTAGATTTGCCCGATCATGGCAATGCATTAAAAGGAAACTTCTTTTGGATCACTTTTTGAACGCCTGGAGTTGAAGTTTTACACTACCCAGCGTAACCCGAGTAAGTTCATATACTTCTTGTGTCGTGTTTTAATATGTTACGTGTTAAGATTTCTTAACGATAGGTTTTCATTTTTGCAAAATTTATGTTGGAATGGATAAATAAACTGTACTCATACTAAAAACTGTTATTGTTGCTTTGACTTCGCTACTTCAGAAAGTGGATAGTATGGAACAGCCCGCGTCTTATGTTAGTGCATTTGTAAGATCTTATTGGTGCAGTGTTTTTCGTTCCAGCCAATCACAAGTGAGCTGGCAGTGCTGTTCGTTTTAGTTGCCGCCTCCCCCACCTCGCTAGACTTCCATTTTTGTTTTGTTTACCTTACATTTTGCCATGCTGTAGCGAGTGAAAATGGTAACAGAAAGCTAATGAAAATCGTGAAATAAATAAAATTATTGAATGTTATACCTAATAAACACATGCCTATTTTTTTGGCAGTCTTGTTATATAATAGCAGAGATACTAGCCAAGGTAAACTGTACTGTTGCTATTCCTATCCCACATACGTCAATAACCTAGAAAATTGTTTGTTTATATTACATTCGTACAATGTAGGGGGGGGGGGGAGTGTACATTGAATGGGAGAACCGTACAAGTTGGCAGCTATGCATACATGTCAATATCTGTGTACATAATATCGGTCCAGTAAAGTAAATTTTTTAACATGAGCACTGCAATTTCAAGTTTTTGTTGATTATGGTATAAGTTTGAATAATTAATGTCGCATGAAATAAACCATCGTTAAGGTCTTATTTTTTAAGCAAATGGAAATGCACATCGTAGTTGGGTGGTGTTTTTGTAAACATGGTTTTTGCCGAGTTTACATGTATCATTTGGTTGTTGTAGTGGGGATATTTCAATGTGGGTGCTTGCTGTCTCGACTGCCGCGCACTTGTTGCAAAACGTAGTACAGTAATATGACAACTTTTATGTTTGGGAAATACGTCATTGCCGTTTTTACAATAACATTTTCATATAATTGCCAAACCATGTGGATGTTTATTACTGTTTAAAAATTATGTGTATGTGACATTATTATTGTATAAGAGATTAAATGAGTAGTCCAGTTCCAAAACTCGTGTTGTCCACTTTCACTAAAACTGAGCAAATTGCGAAAAGCTGGTTTGCAAGCCCATTTGTGATATGGCCAAAGCAGTTTTTCAAAGTGTATCTGTTACTGAATAAGGCGAGTTTTGGAAACTATCATCACATCAACTTCAGCGCACGTTTAAAAGCTACACAAAACTGTTCAGAATTAATTTTGCCTTGGTGATGGACAAAACGAGTTTTGGAACTGGACTACTCAAATACTCTCACATCTGCCTCTTCGACAATGTATGATTTTTTTCTCAATTCCACAGTATTTGCAGTGTCTCTGTGAATGGGGGGTTAAATGTGCAAAGTATAATTAAATTGGCTAGTTTGCACTCTAAGAATTGTTTGTTCATTTATGGAATTGTGAAAGAGGATTAAAAGTCTGTGTTACCAAGATTGTAAAGTAGGAGCCTATCTATTGAATTAAAATCAGTTTCTGTTTGTAAACTTACCGAAACCAAAACCACCAACTAGGTTTGTTCAGATTTCTTGTAGATATATTAGTAGTATTTATGTTGGTACAACTGAGTAGGCCTACAGTAAAATACGTTCAGTATTTTCCATGTTAAGTTTGTGTTCTTTATAATAGGGAGGCTATGTAATATTAACCGGGAACACAACACATGAATAGAAGTAAAAAAATTTTAGCTAATTTTATGGTATATGATTAATTATTCAGCATGTTCTAAATTTATTTGGCGTCCAACAATTTGACATTTTAACAGTGTAGTATTTTATTAAAATATAGCTAGAGAGGCTTAGTTCGATGACATTTACACATACACAGCATGTGAAATGCTGCATCTTGTTTATGCACAATTTTACTAATTTTAAAAATTTAAATTGTTCTGAATCCTTGAGTTTGGCATTATATGTTTCTATGAAAAATTGTTTTTGGTAATGTTTTTACTGTGTATCAGTTGTGTTTTTCCTTCGATCTATTTAATCCAGTGTAAGCATTTACTGTAAATGTGTAACGATGTGGTATATAAGTGGAAGAGGTCTAATAATAGAGAAATTAATAAATAATAATAATAATACACAGCAGCGACACCTGGTGGGGATAGACTGGTATCAGGTCGTGGGGATAACTGATCAATTATCACTTACACAGTTATCGACTGGGTTCTAAAATTATTAAATTAAAAATATTTACTAAACAATAGCGCTTAGGAGTGTAAAAAATAGATAAAAACCTATTCGCAGACCTACCGAATGTATATACAAAATTTCGTTGAAATCGGTTAAGCCGTTTCGGAGGAGAATGGAAACAAACACTGTGACACGAGAATTTTATTTATTAGATTAAAGAGCATATAAATTTTTAGAATGTAATATATGACTGTATGGATGCAACGTTGCTTTTAATTAAGCAGAGTTTTTAGATGCGAGACCATTATCAAAGTCATAGTATATTTTTTATACTGGAAATTGTTGGGGGGGGGGAGTTCACTGAAAAGTTGATTATTTTAATAATTTTTAATTTGTAAGACATGTAGTTTGTTTTGTAGGCATTCAGTGTGGCTATTTATTTCTGTAATGAAAAGTTTTTAGCTTTCATTATTTTTGTATACTGGCATAAAGTCAGATTTGCATGAAACTGTTCTGTGGTGGAAAGAAATCCCGGCTGACTTTAACAAATAAAATAATTTACGCTAAAGAATATTGACCCAGACTACAATACACCGAGACATGTGTGAAAATTGCATAAATTTTTTATTTGTTTTTATATTGTAAGTTTTTTATTTTCAGTTCATTATTTTGAAAATACAAAAAAAATTCAGTTTTTATTCATATCTTGGTATAATTTGCGACTCTCTTCTTCACTGTGAGTTATTTCGTTTTGTTATCTCGGTTTCTATTCTGACATTCGTTTTTCTTTCTAGCATTAAACCATTTTATGCAAATTTGGACTTGGAAATGCAATTATTCAAAAACACTGAAAGCTAAAAAAAAAATTTTCATAGCAGTAACAAAATAGTCACAATTAATTCCTACAAAACAAACCATTTCAAGTACAAATATAAAAAATTTTAAAACATTTAAAATTTTCGGTGTACGGAAAATTTTTTTCTCACTGAATGCTGTTGTGAAGAGTTCATCTCTCAATTTTGGAGGTTCAGATCTAGAATTGCGATTTTAACTATCGGGAAAGTTTTAAAGTGAAAACATAGTAAAATTTTAAAAGTTTTCTGATATTATTTTATTTCAGTTTTAAATTTGCACGTGCAAATACTGATACATACCTGCCAACTTGTATGTTTTACCCGTAAAATGTATGCTTTCGACACCATATTTACATTTTTACGGGAAAGGACTGAAATTTTACTGTTTTTGAAAAGTCAATTTTCTTTCTCAGGAAAATTGTGCCGTTGTTTATATATTTTTATGAAGCTACCATAGATAATACGGAAGAGATGTGTCATGATAACGAAAGAAAAAAAGGCTTCTCATCGCTGCATATCATATGCTGATTGCATTTGTAGGTAGCGCTGAAGCCTTCGTAAATGCATTACTCTTCGTTTTGGTGTATGAATGCCAATTAATGTTTATAGTCTGTATTACTCTATGGTTGGCTTGATATGTTTGTTTGTAATGGTATTTTTATGATGTATGATGTGTGAGGAAAAATAATATTGGTAAAATTAGTGGATTAGTTCTTATTTAGAAGTTTCAAAAGTATAATCGTTCTTCATGTCTTTTCTTGTAGAACACAATGTTCCAATTAGTGTGGCAGACCATGCTGGGCCCTTGTTCAGGAAAATGTTTCCCGATTCACAAGTAGCAAAAAATGTGTGTGCTGGCATACAAAGACTACTGCAGTTTACCTTTAAATGGCTCACCAGGAAACAAAGTATGCTATTCAATGTTTACAAAGTTGGCAGTTTTCTGTTGCTACTGATGGCAGCAACGAATCTTATGCGAAAACATACCCAATTGTGATCAATTCAGAACAACACTTGAAATTTTAACATTCCTAAATTTAGGCTTCATGAAAGGTAAGAATTGAGTGCATTTTAGTCAGTTAGGCCTAAATGCACTCCTACTTTCTAGTGTATTATTTTTCAGTTTATTTCAGTTGCCACACACAGCTACTACTTTTCTCTCTGCAACGCAACTGTGTGGTGCAAGAGTAAACTGACGTCCATAATGAAAAGAAATACCTCTGTGATTTAATATCAAGGATATGTATCTCAGGGTTAACTTTGAAGTTTTGTTTGCTGTGCTCATCTGAAGTGGGGTTCGGTATGTGGTTGCGGGGAACACTTAAGAGGATGTCTTACCAACAGAAGTTCTTGAAGCATTCACTGGTAACCCTGAAAATACTGGCATGCAGAACCACCTAAAATATACTCCAGTACTATTGAAGGAAACTACAGCCCAACTAATTTTTACATACAGTAAAACATTGATTATCCGGGTGCGGATTAACCGTTTGGCAGGTTATTCGTGCACGTGTGGCATTCTTATTGAAATAGATTTAATTTTTTTATGAATGTGTTGGCTAAAGTGCACGATACACATTGACTGCTGTGTTCACTGTATGTGACTCTGCAAATGTATTCTGCTAAATATTTATAAACCTAAATAAGCAACGCGAAACTGCAACATAATCTTAAATATGCATGATGAGCGCGACATCGTCTTTGCTTACTCCAGCTAGACTGCTGTGGCGGGTGGGGTGGTGTAGTGTGGGGTGGGTGCGCGTTAGCCCGCTTGCAGACCAGTCGATCGATATGCATGCGCAGCATGCCGCGGTAGTATTCCATGCCGTAATTTGAGAACGTAAAACGTGTTTTATAGTGTTAACGTGTAAAAGGCCGCAAAATGTTGCTGAAACGTAAAAGAATGGTTCTGGCAGTAAAGCAAAAGTTAGAATTGATTGAAATTTAGAAAAAGGTGAATTGGAGAGTAACGTAGCAACGGCGTATGGCATAGGTGTTCAAACAGTCAGACATATACTAAAAAGCAAAGAAAAGTTAATGGAATTTGCTACAAACTGTGACAGTGGGGCAGAGCCTTCAAAACTGAAGAGCTTGAAAAAGTCATCCTATGATGAGTTAGACATTGATTGCTATGCTACGTTGATTTAACCAGAAGCGAGCGAAAGGAATACCTGTATCTAGACCTTTGTGTGCAGAGAAGGCAAAGTTCTTCAGTGAAGCTTTAGGATTGAAAGGTGAATTTAGTGCATCAACAGGGTGGATAAAACTATGTAAACAAAGATACTGTATTTGTGACATCACTATACAGGAAGAACGTCTTAGTGCTGATGCACCTGCTGCCGATGCATTGTGTCGAATTTCAAAAGTTTGTTGAAGAAGAAGAAGGCTTAACACCTGACCAAATATACAACACAGACGAGACGGGGTTGTACTGGCAGGGTGTCCACAGACAGGGAAAACCTGGAAAACAGGGAAAAGTCAGGGAATTTCATCTTACAGGGAAAAGTCAAGGAAATATCAGGGAATTTTTATTTGGGTCAGGGAAAAATTATACAAAACAGCCCAGAATAAACATTTTGTAGTACTGAACAATTAAATTATTATAATTTAGTTATCACAGTAAATCAATTTGTAAGAGCTTCTGATTACATTCACTGCTGGGAAACCTGATTCAATTTTTTTGACATAAAATGGTTTTTCTTATTTTATTGAACATATTGAGTCGCTTAGTATGTAGTCTGTGATTCAAATGCATGTATCCAATTCTTTTAATGTTGTTCCATTAAAGCTATTTATTTCAAATGTGCTGTGTTCATGTAAAATTATGTAATCAAAGATACCAATTCAGCCACAGCTTGTAACATTTTGGGTCTTGAGCACCGATGAGGGTGAAGGAAGTTGGGAATAACCAGGATTAAGATTGGGATTAACCAGGATTAAGATAAAAAATATCCTTGAGAAATCTCACCAAGTCCCAGCACTATTTTCACAAGCCAAATACAGGAGTGACCAGTTACTGTGAAGCGATCACACTAGCCATTTGGCCGATGCAGGCCTTAAAAAGTACCAGTTTTGCAGATAATAGGTCAGGGAAAATTAACAGATATTACCTGGAAAACAGGGAAAAGTCAGGGAATTCCAAAACTGTATATCAGTGGACACCCTGAAATGTTTGCCTTCAAGAACCCTAGCTTTTGAAAAAGAGAAACGTGCTTTTGTACGCAAATTGTCTAAAGAACGACTCACTGCAATGTGTTTTGGAAATGCATCTGGTAGTCACAAACTCAAACTTCTAGTTATAGGTAAAGCAAAAACACCGAGATCGTTTAAGGGTATTGATATTGTGAACCTTCCAGTACATTGTAATTAAAAGAAAGCGTGGATGACAAGAGATATTTTTCAAAGCTGGTTTAAAGATAAATTTATTTCCAGTGTTCAGTCTTTCCTGAAAGAAAAAGGTTTGCAGCAGAAAGCTGTTTTGCTGTTGGATAATGCTTCTACGCATCCCAACGAGACGGTTCTTACATCAGATGATGGTCTAGTTACAACAAAATTTCTGCCAGCCAATGTCACTTCACTGATACAACCTATGGATCAGGGCATCATTGAGTTGATGAAACGTTGTTACCGATCTGACCTACTGAAAAGGAAACTCTTGCAAATGAAGACGACGACTTACAAAATTTTGGAAGAAACTCACGCTTTTAGGCGCATTGTACGGGATTTCGAAAGCATGGTCATACATGAAACCAGAAACACTTAATTGTTCATGGCGGAAAATCCTTCCTGAGATAGAAGAACCGGACTTTTTTGGTTTCCCGTATGATGAACCAAAAAACACTGAAATTCTTGCCCTAATTTCTGGTCTAAGTGGATTTGAAAATGTAGACAAGGAAATCCTAAATGAGTGGCTCCAAATTGACGTTTGTGAACCTGGTTTCAAGCAAATGACGGATGAAGAAATAGTACATGTAGCACTGCAGTGTGTCAACACGCTACTTGATTACATAGAGCAATATGAATTTGAGTACAGTGATACTGTAGCGGCTACGAAAATTTGTAATGAGGTAAAGAAGAATGGTAATACGTCACAAAAACAGTTAAAAATAAATTACATGTTAAAATGATATGTAAAAAAAGTGCAATGTTACGTATGTAGAATAGGTGCAAACGTTAACATTCTGCATTCTACGAAGAGCCAAGCGGCAGTCACTGCCGTACAGCTGGCTTGGCTAGTATGCAGCTCTGGCAAGCTAGCAACTGTGCAACGGCATTCTTCACAGCAATGTTACAGTGATGTCACGCCACGTACATTCCAGAGTGATAATGGGGAGTGCGTGCAAGGGTTGCGAGATGGCTCAGGCTGAAATAACAAACCACCCGCGTACGTCTAGATTAATTGAAGTGAATATATTCTCAAATACTCAACATAAGTGCAGATGTCCGTACGTACAATAAGCGTGGTTGTGAATCTGTATTTTTTAAACATTAGAAACAAACGTATGTTGATTTGCACTTCAGTGTACACTACATTTTTGTAGAAATTTTAAAAGAAGTGTTAATATGTGACTATCGGTAATAGCGTATTGTAACATTGTTGTGTTATAATTATAATGCCGATATAGGCTGTATGCATGTCTGTTGTTGCTCCCTCTCGTGCGGGACAGAGGAAAGTCCATTGTTCAAGGTCAAAGACTTATTTTGCTCTGGGGGCTGCAGTGGTCGAGAGTTCAGACCTCTCGCCGCCCACCAAGGCAATCCGGGTTCGATTCCCGGCAGGGTCGGTCACTGGATTTTCGCATGTGGGAATCGTGCCAGATGATTCCGTTGGTCGGCGAGTTTTTTCAGAAATCTCCCGTTTCGCTTCATTTCACCCCTGACCAGCGTTGTAGTCCTCAATGTTAAGCATTGACCAAAATATCTCGCTCACTCACTTATTTTGCTCTGGTCATTTAGTGGATTATCCATGTTTTTCGCTTATCCATGCATTACCTGACAATAGTTTGTAGCCACTCGGCTGGCCAAAATGGGTGAGGGTTGCCTTCAGGCTGTAGTTTAGGTGAGCACGAGATGGCACCTGAAGGGTGAACCGAGTGTACAAATTCTCACTTTATAGTATGGTGGGTGAGCGCTTAGTGAAGACTCACCTTTTAGAATAGTTCCTGTAGGAGCTTACGCTTGTGCTGGGAAAGCTGTTTCGGCTTCTG
>PNEQ01028157.1:0-25359 GCA_003012365.1 Medauroidea extradentata
ATGAATGGTGAAAGTGAAGAGCCCATTGCCATGCCGTCTGTTTGTTTGTAGAAACTGTCATTAAACTGAAAATATGTTGTGGTGACACAGAGGGTAATCATTTCCATGATGGACGGAATTGGTATGGTTGTTCTGTCATTTAGGTTTGGATCAGCTTCCAGCTTGGCCTTGACAATGTTGAGAGTTTCAGCCACAGGTAAATTGGTAAAAAGGCTTTGAACATCAAAGCTCACTAGGGTGTCAGTGTTTTCTATTTTCAATGTTTTGGCTATGGAAATAAAATGATTAGAGTATTTGACGAAAGTTGGCGTCTGCCCTATGAGGGGTTCGACAATTTTTAGGAGATATTTTGATAGTTTTTGGCATGGAGCATTACAACAGCTGATAATCGGGCGCAGAGGCATGTCAGGTTTATGGATTTTTGGAAGACCATATCATTGCACTTACCGAATGCAGCCACTTGACTTGGCCATTTGTTCAAGCCACTGAACACCTTCGTTGACTCTGCGATTGCAGCAAAGCTGAGGATGTCTCCAAGGAAACGTGGGCCTTCCATTGAGCACATCGCTTCTTTGGTCGACAAATTTTTAGTTGACCATTGAAAAGAATGTAAAGACGGGGTATGTATGGTACGATGTCGAGCGGGTGACTGGAACACTCAGTCGTCAACAAAATATGAACTACTCATCACATTTCGATGAGATTTTTTGCCGAGTAGATATTTTATCAGCTGACGGTTATATATATAACATTATGAGGGAGTATGCTTTACTTTCGAGTAAAAAATTAAAAATTGTTTTTAGAAAAATAAGGGCTTGAAACCACAAAATCTACAAAGATGGGGAACTCTAATTTTTATAATTTTTAATACGATAATATCTGGACCTCTATAGTAACAGAATTTCAAAAATATTCGCGTTTTCATATTAAAATAATTTTAACGTCCGTAAACCTATCGCGCAGAGATTTTCTGATAGTAAAAATATTTTCAAATTAAAACGCGAGTATATTTGAAATTCTGTTATTATAGAGGTCCAGATATTATCGTATTAAAAATTATAAAAATTACAGTTTCCCATCTTTGTAGATTTTGTGGTTTGAAGCCCTTATTTTTCTAAAAACCGTTTTTAATTTTTTACTCGAAAGTAAAGCATACTACCTCATAATGTTATATATATAAACGTCAGCTGATAAAATACCTACTCGGCAAAAAATCTCATCGAAATTTGATGAGTAGTTCAGATATTATTGACGATCGAGTGTTCCAGTCACCCGCTCGACATCCTACCTGTCCATACCCCTTAAGGCACTCTAATAACATTTGAATAAGAACGTTAGCCTATTGCCTTTTTTGTAAGCGACTTTGTGTTTTTGTGTTTACACATTCATAACTATGAGCTCAATATACAACTCGAAAGAGAAATAAAACGTTTATTTGTAACACAATTCGTCCTCGGTTTCCTTTGATATTCTGGGCTGGACCGAGTTACACGGCGGTGAAGTCCAAATTACACGCCATCGGCCCAAATTACACGGCTAAAAAATTTCAAAAATTTTAAGTTACCTGTGTAGTGTAATAGTAAATGGTATTTTAATACGGACATTGTAATATATTATTACAGATAACATGTACCTAAATTCTGTAGTGTTTGGAACATCTGCTATGGATTTTATAGGCATACGAAGTTAAGTGGTCTTAATAACACGGACCTCCTAATTTTTATGAAAATGTAGCCGAAAACTTACAAAATTGTGAACTTTTAAGATTGTTTAATCGGCACATAACACCTAGATATTTAGCGCTGGTGATAGGTAGGGACAGGACTTTTTGGTGAAAAGGTTTTTGCCCCACTTTGTTTCAGTGTCTTGTGTGCACACCTGCAGTTCAGCTTCATGATTATTGGCTGAGTGTTTTTGTGCAGAGTCTTTATTTATTTGACTGAGCCAATCAGTACATGGATAACTGCGGCACATCACGTCTGTGATCTGCGGGTTTAACCTAATATTGTACAAGGACAATATGGGAAAGTCAGAAGAAAAACAGGAGACATGTTATTTGATTCCAGTTCACGCCAATATGAGCGCTGTTCCTTCTACAGTAGCACATTGCTCTATGGGCAGTATTAGTTTTATATTTTGTTATTTATAAATTGAAATGTAATCATGATTTTAGAAAATAATTTTGCTCTTTTAGTTATAATTTTGATAAGATAAAATTTTAAAACCTACAAACACATTCTAATACTATTAGCCTAAGAGGAATTTAGTCGTAAATATATAAACACCATAGAAAATAGAGATGTAAGAATGCAAATTTTGCTAGTGTTTCCAGTTCACGCCGTTGATAAAACGTCTCCCGCTTGAACAATGCTAAAAGGCTGTACTTTCCCATATTGTCCTTGTACGATATTTGGTTTAACCTCCACACGCTGAGTGTTACGGTATCCAATCACTGACCACAAAGCAGAGATGCAGGTGCGCCCATAAAGCACTGAAACAAAGGGTTGCATTCCTGTCTCTAGTGATAGATGTCATGAGGTTAGCTTGAAGAAGAGACACGAGGTTAGTTTGGAGAGATGCTGGAATGAAGGGGCTGGGAAACGGAAGGTCCCCGTGAAAACCCGCCAACCAGCGTAATCGTCTGGTACGATTCCAACATGCGAAAATCCGGGGACTGACCCCGCCAGGAATCGAACCCCGATCGCCTTGATGGAACTTACAAAATAATACGGAAAAACAACTGCAATGCAATCTCCAGGAACAAATACTATATTTACTGTTATTGTTAATGTGGCATTCAGCGTCCTAAACGATAGCTTGTAACCGTTGGTATCAGCACCGGTAGTTTCACTGCAATGTTCATTAAGTAAAGAGCTGCAACCAGGTCAGAGACATATCGACCCATCAAGGGGAGAGAGGCTCGTACATCCCCGCGGAGTATTTGCACGCGTCTGAACTGACAGCGACGATGCCATTAGCTGACGGCTGTGTTGACGCGAGCCAATGCGGGCGACGTGCATGGGGAGCGCAGTTTGGCAACAGCGCGCCGCGTCGATCCCTGCCTATGTCCCTGCTCAAACAACCGTCAGGGAGGGCAAAGTGCTTCAGCAGACAAGATAAAGCACTCTGCCGAGCTTGAAGAAGGAGGCCTGACTGATCGCGGCTGTCGCAGTATAAAGTTACGTCGTGTGTTCCGAGGGCAGAGGGTAGACTGATGGTTCGTTCCGCCATTCGAGAGCGGTTGTTAGGCAGAGAAGTGTGCATCATCTGTAGTTCGTAGCCCTCGTCAATAATACATCCATGCAGGAGTGTATGTGTAGGCGGGTACTAGCTGATACACGCATTCCTTGACTAGCACCTTGGTCATATTACAGGTTTCAAATATGTTTACTTAAATACATTCGGTAGCCATGTTATACCGTATTTAAAGCTAAACATGTTGCGAGAATAAACTCAGTGAACTTTCTAACCTCTACAAACTTGAAATGTTATTGTATCGCATATAATTATTATCACATCTATAGTCAACATGCGTAACTTTTTTGTTATTGTATTACATCTAACTGCAATGCTGCTGTGTCTGCAATGTGTATATAAACATTTTACACCAAAAAGTTAATTTAACGAGTGCGAAATGTCGTACCTAAAAGCAGTCATAATCGTTACACAGCTCGCAACTCCTAGCAGCCAATAGGAGAGAAGCATCGAAGATCAGACGTTGGAAACTACATATGAAACTAGTTTACTTTGTACGAGAAGAGATTGCGATCTGAAGTAGTTCGTAGCTCGTGTAACCACTTCATTGTTCGCTGTAAAACAAGCAGTTCTGAAGAAATAACTATTAGTTACATTTGATTACGGCAGAATCCATACACTATGCATGCTTGCTACTCACACTGCATGCAGTTCTTACAAATGGGGTAAGCTTCTTCTTCTCAAGGTGATAGTGGGCCTGGAAAGCAGACGATGCAACATACTGTGAAGTAATGCAGATAACGTGCATATTCTGAGAGTCTTAGAGACTTTCACGATGCAACACAGCCTCCCCTTGATTGCATTTCAAATTTGAACACTATCCTTGAAACCTCTACATTTTATACTCTTGCTTACAGTTAAATTTGTCTTAGATCCTAACTGTATAGGTGCCATCCGCTAACTGAATAAATACATACCTCTCAAAAGAAACCATTTTAATACTGTCCTCACACGTAAATTTATTATAGTATAAAATAATGCATTAACTATGTTTTTTTAATTTAATAAAGTTTTAGCACTATAAGATCGCGAGCAGTCCAAGCGAATGACCTTCAAAATATCAACAAACGGCCACAGATCTGTTATCTGTTAAATGTTAAATTTAAGTACGAATATTAAGTATTTGGTAACCGAAACGTGATAAATTTATTGTGCAAATAAAAAAACTAGAAATTACATACCAGGAGAATTCAATATTTCATATTTAATTTAAAATAAGTGTATGAAAGATTCTTGCAATGATTCAGTGAAATAA
Organism: Medauroidea extradentata; assembly: GCA_003012365.1. Lineage (NCBI taxonomy): Eukaryota > Metazoa > Arthropoda > Insecta > Phasmatodea > Phasmatidae > Medauroidea > Medauroidea extradentata. The sequence continues at coordinate 4,511 of PNEQ01028157.1, forward strand.
CATGGGCATACACCATTGCAGTGCTACGTCGCTTTTGAAACCCAAGAGAAAAAAATAATTAAATTTTATACTTTAAAAAGGCCTTTTTTTTTTTTTTTTTTTTTTTTTTTTTTTTTTTTTTTTTAACGTAACGAAATTTACAGCAGACGCAGAAAAATACTTTTAAAGGAGGACAAGTCCTCATGTTGCTGGACGTCTGGTATAATTTCGGACATTGATTTCAGTTAGAATCGCGAGGCACCATCGAAATTCAAGAGCGAGTATTTCGCAATATCACATAAGGTGGTTGCTTGGTGGTGATGCCGTATGGTGACAGACAACGTATTACTAGAAAACTGTCTAACGTGTGAGAGAGACGTACACGCAGGAATATTAAGTGATGGCGTTGCTAATGCCTTCCGCATTCTAATTTTCCGTACATCTTTACACATGAGTATCTCTGGAAAAATTGTTAAAATGTGTGTATTAGCGGTAACTTTTAGTCATACTGACACAGAATATTTTAAATCTGGTTATTTTTTAAACTCTGATGGGCTGTAAAAATAAACAGGACTGAACTGTAAAATGATTTTGCTGTCAAAATATATGTACACATCTTTCAGAAGCTTTTCAACACAATCACCATACAGGTTGATATACACATACATGTGCACCAACTATCCAATATCCCCTGCAAAGAAAGTTGCCACCACTGAATGTGGTTGAGAGAAGGAGGTAAACAATAGTGCTGTGTTAAATTCTCTTGTTATCGCTTCATGGGCGTCCCACGAAGAAACTAAACTGCAATCACAACATTTGACACTCCTCGTATGCGTACTACGCCCATGATGTTTAAACTAACAATGTTCGTAAGCAGGTGGTAACTTCTGTCTTTGCAGAGGATATTGTAAAGCTGGTGAACCGTTGCAAGTGTCTTAATCTGCGTGGTTAATATGTTGAAACGAAGCTGAAAGACGTACGTATCTTTTGACAGTATAAACATCTTACAGTTCGTTCTAGTTTTGTCTTTGCATTATAAAGTTGACTGATTTCCTCTGAATGGAATTGGAATGTTTTTGTACTGGTTTAACCGTCACATAACACAGCGTTTTATTGCCAACATAAGCAACTGTGCATGTCCACAAACCCATATATTCTCGTAAAGTATGATTGCAGGATTCTTTCTAAGATCTTATTAGCAGTAAAGTACAAACAGGGTCACAACATTTAGTTTATCTTTGGATGGGAGGGGCGGAAGAAGATAAAAATAATAAATAGTTGGTTGTAGAAGTGGGAAGGCGTAAGAGTTCAAAATTTAGTTTTCAACTTGCGTCTCTTTGTTGAACATGACACACAAATTATTCACGGCTATGCAGTTATTGTTGGTAAGCGTGAATGTCTCGGCTGTTGCTGATGTTAAAGGAAATATCTCAGTATCCGCCTGGAGCGATTTCGGAAACAATGGAAACTAGAAATCTGAATGTCCGGAGCCAGAAATACAACTTGGTTCATCCCGAACTGGAATCCAACATGTTACCTTTGCATCAGTTCACTTGGTGTAGAGGATAAATAAAGTGAAGATGTTTTGGTTAGCACTTACACTGAGGGTCTTTAGCGCTGGTAAGGGGTGACATGATGTGAGGGGAAGCGGGGGATTCCAGAAAAAAAACCCGCAAAGCGGCAGCATCGTCCGACACGAGTCTCACGTATGAAAATCCGGGGACTGACGTCGCCGGGAATCGAACCCGGATCGCCTTGGTGGGAAGCAAGTGCTCTAATCTTTGCGCTAACCACGGCCCGTAGAGGGTTAACTACAGCGGCAGGTAAGTGCACAAAGTTACTTTTTTATTATTAAAATATTGTACTAGATTTGAAAATGTGGCCTATATATTTTGCTATTAATTTTCCAGGTAACCTGCAATTCAAATTCCAACAGGTAAAGGTGAACGTAATTCTGGAATCACACAAGAGTAACAGACGCGACGCGATGTGCGCGATGCGAATAAAATAACTTGTCAGCCAATCGTCGTCGAGGCGAACGCGTTGACGTCGCAGAAGACTCGACGTTGATTGGTAAACAAGTTATTTTATTCGCGTCACGCACTTCGCATCGCGTCTGTCGCGCTAATGTGATTCCAGCGTAATGATATACTAATAAGTTACTAGTATGGCACTTTGCTGTGTTCGCTACGAGTGCTGCCCTTATTGAAGATGTGGTCCCAGTGTCGCCAAATTGACCATAACTTTTAGTTCCAAACACCAAGAAAGTCTTATCTTGTTATACAGAATGCCTTAATTAATAAAAATTAACGCTTGAAGTAAAGGAAGAAACAACCATAATAGGTAAAGATTTTAGGAATATGAAGTGAGAAATGTGGCATGATTTAACTACGTCATCTGGCAACGCTGGGTCGAGCGGCAACCACATGACGCTAGCAGGTATTGACCACCGTCGTCTGCAGGCAGGTCGTAATATTTTACGAGCCGTGCGAGCCTCCGCTGGTCTCGCCAATTTCAAGGTACCTCGGTTGTCCCCTGCCTCAAGAAATAAAACTTCTCTCTCCCACATACAAAGCTAGTGCAGTGGTTTCCCCGCCGCACCAGGACCAAGTATTCAGTCAGCTGCTACTGTGCTCTACCTTGAGTCACGTGCCTCGTCACGTAACTAGGCGCTCTTGATTTCCGCGACATGCATTTTGCAACATGTTTCAGTTCCTTATGTGCACATCTGCAGCTCTGCTTCGTGGTTATTGGCTGCAGGTCTGTGTGTAGGAACGTCTCTCATTTGTCTGCACCAACCAGAACATGGCTACTACGACATCACACATCTGTGATTTGCGGCAAGATCCATAAGACGTGCGAGAGTTAAAACATTCAAAACTTAACAATGAAGCAGACACCGAAAGAAAAGTGTTGTTGTAGGCATCATTCTTGTGTTAAAATAGGTATAACAGTCAAGTTTTTTGTCGGTGCTATCTCCATTGTTCCTACAATATCCTGTTCAGTAGAAGTAACGATATGTTCTGTAAAAGAAAGATGATCTTTACTCCTTCTACAGAACATATGGTTACTTCTACAGTACATATTGTTGCTTTTATGAAACAAATATTTACTTCTACAGGACATATCGATACTTCTACAGGACATATTGTTACTTCTACAGAACATATTGTTACTTCTAAAGAACATATTGTTACTTCTACAGGACATATTGTTACTTCTACAGAACATATTGTTACTTCTACAGAACACATTGTTACTTCTACAGAACATATTGTTGCTTTTATGGAACAAATATTTACTTCTACAGGACATATTGTTACTTCTACAGGACATATTGTTACTTCTACAGGACATATTGTTACTTCTACAGAACACATTGTTACTTCTACAGAACATATTGTTACTTCTACAGAACATATTGTTACTTCTACAGGACATATTGTTACTACTACAGAACACATTGTTACTTCTACAGAACATATTGTTACTTCTACAGGACATATTGTTACTTCTACAGAACATATTGTTACTTCTACAGAACATATTGTTACTTCTACAGAACACATTGTTACTTCTACAGAACATATGGTTACTTCTAAAGAACATATTGTTACTTCTGCAGGACATATTGTTACTTCTACAGAACATATTGTTACTTCTACAGGACATATTGTTACTTCTACAGAACACATTGTTACTTCTACAGAACATATTGATAATTCTACAGGACATATTGTTACTTCTACAGAACATATTGTTACTTCTACAGGACATATTGTTACTTCTACAGAACATATTTTTGCTTTTACGGAACAAATATTTACTTCTACAGGACATATTGTTACTTCTACAGAACATATTGTTACTTCTACAGGACATATTGTTACTTCTACAGAACATATTGTTACTTCTACAGAACATATTGATAATTCTACAGGACATATTGATACTTCTACAGGACATATTGATACTTTTACAGAACATATTGTTACTTCTACACGACATATTGTTACTTCTACAGAACACATTGTTACTTCTACAGAACATATTGTTACTTCTACAGGACATATTGTTACTTCTACAGAACATATTTTTGCTTTTACGGAACAAATATTTACTTCTACAGGATATATTGTTACTACTACAGAATATATTGTTACTTCTACAGAACACATTGTTGCTTTTATGGAACAGATTGTTACTTCTACAGAACATATTGTTGCTTTTATGGAACTAATATTTACTTCTACAGGACATATTGTTACTACTACAAGACATATTGTTACTTCTACAGAACATATTGTTTCTTCTACAGAACATATTGTTACTTCTACAGAACATATTGTTACTTCTAGAGAACAGATTGTTACTTCTACAGAATATATTGTTACTTCTACAGAACATATTGTTACTTCTACAGAACATATTGTTGCTTTTATGGAACAAATATTTACTTCTACAGTACATATTGTTACTACTACAGGACATATTGTTACTTCTACAGAACATATTGTTACTTCTACAGAACAGATTGTTACTTCTACAGAACATATTGTTGCTTTTATGGAACAAATATTTACTTCTACAGGACATATTGTTACTACTACAGAACATATTGTTACTTCTACAGAACATATTGTTACTTCTACAGAACAGATTGTTACTTCTACAGAACATATTGTTGCTTTTATGGAACAAATATTTACTTCCACAGGACATATTGTTACTACTACAGAATATATTGTTACTTCTACAGAACACATTGTTGCTTATACAAAACAGATTGTTATACTAACAATGTAGATAGAACCGACAACCAAACTGAGCTTTTGTCAGTATTTTTTCATAAGCATGGTACATACAACAATAATATTAATTGAGTGATGTGTACGTAAGGTACTGAAACAATTTGATGCAACGTTTTTTTTTTTTTTTTAGGGGAATCAATGTTCCATGTTTAATTCTCCATACACTCTTGTGACATTGCAACACTCCCTGATAACACTCGACCAAACATCTCACATCAGTAATATCGACTGCTCTTGGAAGAAAACTGAAGCATGCAACGTAAGTTATTCTTCCTGTGATGCGGGAAGTTTCTCACAAACTCTAGTTTTGCTTTATATAATAATGAGAAACTACCGTAGAGTGACTGTACAGTAAATACAAATTTTCTCTCATTAGAATATTTATAGAACAGAATGTCTGTTCACTATTGCTGCAGATTAAATTCTGTGTTGCAAATACGCGTCGTGTGATTTATGGAAAATATTAGCTGAAGTTTTGAAATTTGTTTATTTATAGCCAAGACTTGATTTCTAAGTAATCACGAAATACTCTATGTTGGATTATGGCTAGCAAAACAAAATTATTCATCAGTATTTTGTAGAGTACATCACAATTTCCACACAACGCAACTACGTTCCTATGACAGAAAAATAAACGAAAACAATTACTGTTACAGTACAGTGTTTCAAAAAAGCACTTTTCAGGTCAAAGTAAATATTGACTATTTACTTAGTATAAATTTTTAACTTAGAATATACTGCCTCACTATATAATTGCTTCTTTATGCAGTACATACGCCTAATTGCACGCGAATAATATTTAATAGTCGATACTATGTTGAATAGGTATTTTCGACATCGTGTTCAATTTTGCCTACATTCTAAACGCAAACCATCTCTCTAAACCGCTATGTATACTAGAAGAACATGACGAGGTAGTTAATGAAGTGTCGTCGACGTTAGTGCAGTAATATATCTGATTGCCAAGTTAAGGTGACCGCCTGGCCAGGCCATAGAGCGGAGTGTAGAGTTTCGGTCGTTACAAGTTTATTACAGAACCGTGCAACATACGTGACTGTAAACGTCCCAGAAATAGCTTTTAAATAACTTTCCACGAGATTGTACCCATGCCAGGTTCATCACAACTAACTTAAGCATATTTTCTAGCCTCCGAAAATGGCGAAAGTGGGTGTTTTTTGCAGTCCTTTTTAAATACGAAAATCTTGGCGCAAAATCTTTTAAAAATTACTAAATGTCACAGGCGTGTACAATATGTTATTATGTTTCATATTACGTTATAAAATTATAGGTTCACTATTGAATGTGTCATAGAGGGTAGTTGTAGAGAAGACTGCACGCTAGTTAGTGACTTGCTCCTAGAGGCTAGAGTGAGGCGTGTTGTGTGTATTGTGTCGTCCTTATTGCTACATACCCAGAAGGTCTGGAGCGCACAGCCTGCCACATTAACTACGTAGAGTTCCTGCTGACTAGCAAGTGTCTGGACTGTCTGTTAGTACGACTGTTGTCCTTCCCTCGTCCCCAGCTAGTCTGCGGTTAATTCAACCGTTCACCAACAATTACTTACAAAGTATTATTTTAATGTATTGCTTGCAGTACATCGTTAGTGTAACAGTTACTGACATGCAAACTCTACAAGAGAACAAAAAATAGTAGCCTTGTTTATCATTAATATATATGCATTTACAAACAATAAGATATAAGCTACGTTATTCAATTACCAAATTTATGTATTTATGTAAAGCAGACTGCAATTGATATGGTTCATAATTAACGTGGAATAAATTTTAATGCTGTACTTCATTTCTTGTAGAACTGATGTAATGAATTTAAAATAAGTTTCGCTCCACAAAGTAGTACAACTACAAAAATCTATACAAGTTTGGTACAATGTTTTGTTATATGTATCAGACAAGAAATTATATTTCAAGAAACTGATAATTTGGTATTATTTATAATTCTTTGTAAGCGTTTACCAAACCGAAAAATAATAAGTTAAAAATTGTGACGAATCATTTTATTCAATATTATGGAACTTACCAACATTTATTGCCACATAAACAAAACGAAAAATACACATTGCACCCTAGCATTTTAAATATTTGTTTTATGTAATTGCGGACGAATACAGAGTTATAGCAAGTGTTAATATTTTCCAAGAGAGCATGATAACCTTGCATGCAGTGCTAGAGGTTGTAAAAGTGTCCCGCCCCTGCAAAGGGGAGGGTACGCTGCCCGCTTTACAAGCATGTGCTATGTACTGCATAGCCTCGCCCAGTAAGGGGACAAGGGCTGCGTGTTAGCGACCCAGGCGAGAGTAAATGCCACGCTAGTAGGTTTATCTGACGAGAGACATGCGGGACAGACAGTCAGCTGTTGTATTGATTCACCTGGTGAGCGGCCGCCTACCTCAATGTAACACCCCATGTCGCAGCCTCCAACCGCTTTACTTAACACAATGTTTACTTATAAATAATACGCTTATACAGGCCACAAAACCATGCTCTATGCTAAGCGTGTTGGTGTCATATGAAAGTATTCATTATATTTATGTGATGTCACATTACTACTATGAATGTTATTTAAATACTGTTTTTTTATCCAACCGCTATTTCTCGTTTCTTTTTTACTTAGTAGTGTCGATTTAATTTCCCGGAAAGTAAGTAAAACTGGTTTTTAAGCACGTCAGGTAACGTTAGCGAGGTGTTCTTATATAAACATCACAGAAAGTATAGCAAGCATAAGACAGCTCTGAGCCTAAGACTGATGTATTGATCCTAGAAGTGAATACGTATGCCAATTTATGATTTATAAAATAAATATCTCCTATCCCGGCATGAAATCGAGACATTTATGACAATGTAACAACACAAAGTTGTGTACATACATGGGTATACATCATTTAAACAATTTGAGACAAAGAAATGGAATGTAATGCAATACTAAACAGACGTTAAGAATGAAATAAATGAATAAGAGACCGACGACAATAACAAAACACTAATAATAAATATTAGTAAATCACATAAGTACGAATGTTAGGTTCTTCGTTAATCTTACGCGCACACGGCTAGTCACGAGTACTAAATATAAGAAGTTTTGACAGTTATCCTGTCACGGTATGACGTTACTTAAAAATTGCAGGATAAATGTCAAAATTCTCGTAGATAAGATAACGATCCAACCACTGACCTGCTCGGTAGAGCTATGATACCCGCTATACTCGGTCTAGTGACTTATTTAAACGTAAATAGTAATAGACCACATTGAATAACGGTACTGCGAACTGCTTAAATGATGTAGGCCTATTGTATGTACGTACACAACTGTAAACGTGTTACGTTATTACAAATATAGACGTTGTTTATTTTAGAAATAATAAGAGGGAATACCTACTCACTAAGAGTATTAAGAAAATTTTCTTTGTAGTTTTGTATGATGTTCGTTTTCAATTTTTGTCTTCGAAATAACTAAATATTTTAATTGGACAATGGTTTACATTAACCAGCAATTGGATTTTTTCAGTAATTTTGCTGGCGAAAGTGCATAAGATATGCTTTTTTATTTACCTTTCGACGAAGCAACGTAGTAAATTTAAGGGGGGGGGGAAATGAATTTTATGAATTGTCAACCAAACCCAACCGTAGCCTATTGTATAAAAATTAATACAACGTGTAAGTAACCGTACGACTCCATAAATTGTACTGACACTCGAGTATGATCTCGGACTATATACTGACTCGAATCAGGATTAACTCTCATTTCTGTTGCCTGCTGTAGTTCGTCTCGTTTTTGCCTCATCGTGTTTACATGAACATAAGTGTTATATTTCGTCGAGTTCTGAAGATGCGAACACATTAAAACGCGATGCAGAATACATTTTTGTCTGCGATTTGGTCAACCTGTGTGGTGTTGCTGCCCAGAAATGTAAAAAGTTTTATTTTATTTGCACTGTGTTTGAGAAAACTTTGCCAATTGTGAGGTATTTTGGTATAAATAAATCAGACTTAACGTGCGACGGCCACCAACTGATACGGGAGACCGATGTATGTCCCCGTGGTCTGGGTTCTAGTCCACATCTTGCAGAGCGGAGTAACGTCTCATGGCTGGCTGGACTAACGAGACTGATAATTCATACTGCAGATGCTGCAGCTCGAGGCTCAAATATCCTCATTAGAACTGTTAATTACCCGTATTCCATGCCTTTACTGGCTGTAACACTTGTCGCAGTTCTGCAGTAAGGAGAAGAAAACTACTCGGGAAACTTGGAGTTCTCATCATGCTCTTTGGCCATGGCATGAGGCAAACCTAATGAGGCAATACTTTTAATAGAGAAGTTTAACATTTAAAAGTTCTATATACGAAGATAGCTGGAATAATCAGTGACTGCAGAAAAAAACCTTTCACCACGTAAGGGAGGCAGTTAGAAGCAATTCCCCCAACATTGTATCCCATTTGTGTACACACCAAGTGGGCTACATACAAGGAGGATTTGCGTGGAGCAATGTAATAAATACACGACCTACGATAAGATTTTTAAAGAATTTTTTCACGAGATGCTGGCCTGCCTTGCCTCCGAAGAGTAGCCTCCAGTGTTGCCAGGTCGAACGCTATTCTGTCTCGTAACATTAAGGTGGGCGCTTGGGTGGACTAAACATAGCGTGTTCGAGGCCTAGAAGTGTGGACGCGATAAGGGCGACACAGCACATGCATCCTAGCCTCTAGGCGCTAGCCACAGAACTGGCGTGCTGTCTTCTTGCCAACAACTACCCTCTATGATACGTTCAGAGGTGAGCCTCTAGTTCTATGATGTAATAGTATTTTACACGCCTAAACCTTTTTAAATATTCTGTGGTACAATTTTTATGCCTAAAGAGAACCGTAAGAAAATCAATTTCCGCCATTTTTGGCCGCTAGAAAATATACTTTTTTGAGTAGTTGGTAAACCTGAAATAGGTAAACACACGTGTGACGTTCTTGTAATGATATTCCTAAGCATACAGCACTCATGAGCGTTGAACAGTTTTCAAATAATATTGTAACGGCCAAACAAAGCTCTGCCCACCGCTCAGCGGCCTAGGCAGGCGGACACCTTAATGGTATACGCAGAAAATAATTCTTCTTGTTAACAGTCTTTCATACTTATCGTCATTCCTTGCAATTAATCCTGAGAGTTTTGTACATTTTCCTAGGTATATTGCTCACTTACAATGAAATATTAATTGCTTATCCGACTGTGAACAAACCTGGCACCCCAACATATGCCAGTATGCTAGTGGCGGAGGTCGTTATTTCAAAAACTAAACCACTCAGAAAGACGGCTAACACGTATATTTATTGGAAAAGCTAGTCTCCAGACCCTTATATCTCATATTGCAGTGTGCACATACCAATTAGGTAATCATTAAATAACAATCACCACTTCAGTAGCAGTTAAAGTTTATATATGACGTAGATGACCCATTTTCTACAAATCTGATAACCGATTGTACTGGAACAACGCGTAATACTGAAAATCTGGCGTAGTGTCATAGTTATGCCACGTTATCGTAAGAACCAATTTTTAATAAGCGTAACTAAAAGAGACTTCATTTAAACCAATAAAATATTCACTTCGTTTACACGATCCCAGACACAATGCTTGGCAATAGAGGAACTGCTACGAAATAAGAACGTTGTGTTGAAAAAATGTTTTTATCCGCCAACAGTAACAAAAAAGATCACAATATGCAGGGTTCTGCAATTAAAAGAAATATATACCGAGAACTGTGTCTAGATTGTTGTAAGCTACTCACAATAACTAGTATATTTGTTGTCCTGGTTATTTCTTTATTTTTTAATTTTTTTTTGTAGCTTCATATATGTCCACCAATTGATAGTATAATCATAGCAATGAATGTAAAAACGAAACCGTATGAATTACAGTACATTTATTTCATCATTATGCTTCATAAGATGCTCTTCAAAAGTGCTATCTTTACTGTATATATCACATGTAACCATTCTGACAAAATGGAACGCACTGTCTGTATATTGTTAGCAATGTAAAAACAAAACTTAGTGTCTTGAAACTATAACACTAATATCGCTCTACACCAGATTTTCGTTAAATACATACTTGTTTAAACATATACAGGCGTATTACCGGCTAAAAATAGAGTTTAGCTTGTAACCATCAACATATGTATATGCCCAGCACAAGTAGTATTATAAATGTCACGAAAGATAAAATGACAGCACAAATTAAAACATTTGTTTTAGTAATTACATAAGTGCTTATCCAGTTAACTATGACAATGCATGGAAATACTTTTTGCTTAGATTTTTTCTTCATATAAAATATGTAGAATAATAAACGCTAAACTCGGATGTCTCTTACACACATGCTAACTGTTTTTATTTCCTAGATCTTGCACAGACATCAAGGGTTACTCCTAAACAATTATTATACGATTTAGACCATTAGACTGATAATTAGTCAAGTTACCAAAGAAAAGTCCGCTCCGATGACATATTGCGTTCTTTGAGGGTGGGATAACATGACGTGATCATCGAACGGTCAATATGATTTCATGTTATTTATGTAAAAAGAATGTTTTATACTTCTTGATTGCGTGAGAAATTAACTGAGATGGTATTTGAGTACGCTACGTATGACGGAAGCAGCAGTAACAAACATGTTATCAGTATGAAGATTTTTTTTACGGGTAAGTACAATATTGCTGCTAAAAGTACAGGTGTCTAGGATCGCAGGTTAGTAGCAACAGTTTGAGAATATTGTAGGGTCAGCACGCCGATAGAGTCACACAGACGAGGTTTCGCTAAAGTGTTTCTCAAACTGCACATGCCTATGATGACAAATGTTGTATTTTCTATAGACAACGTTAGTTTTATCTTGAGAAGTTACTTTATACTATACATCTTTTAGGGCAGGCCTAGAGCAGCACGCCCGTTTGCAACCAAGTTCATGTCTTTAAAAACTGATTTTCACTGTCACGCATTTTGTCTGTTAAGAACGACTTTAAGATGCCACATGTAAGATATTTCCCGTAGTTTTGCTTATGGCAGTTTGGAATATTTTCTGTGTTGCACGCAATTTACGCCACTTGCTAGGGAAATGGACCTAGTTTTCTTTCTTGTTGTTCCCTAGGCTTGAAACAAAATGAACTAATTTTAACACAAAAGTAATAATGGATGCGTTTTATATGTTGTCAAACACAGTAGTTATTTCTCTGTTTGTAGAAGTAACAGTTTTAAGACAAATACGGGAGTCGGTTTAGGCAGCATGCTTATGCCCTGTTTATTGGCGAGCGAGTATTTAAGTTGTATGTCTTTTCTCAAATTTACCAAAAAGGAATTTTATTAATTAATTTTAAATTTGATTGAAATATGTGTGCGTCAAAGAGAGTGCAAATTGTATGTAAATACTATGTATTTTATTATAGAGCCTAATAATACAAATATTAGTAAAAAATGTGACTTCACAGGACAGGCATTTATGATTATATTTGCATCGGAATCGTAACTAATTTATGTAGGTAATATTTACACCTTGATTCTTATTGTTTAAAACCATAGCATAAATGATAAAAATGCTACTTTGTTATTTTAATACAGTACATTTCTTCATTTTATTTTTATAATGAAATTCGGTGAAGGGTTGACGTATAAGGTAAATTTCAAACATTGTCAGATTTTATATTAAAATAATATCTGGATATTGCAAATTTCAAATAGAAATACATTATTTAGTAAACCAATCGCGAATTATTAGTTTTAAGAGATTAAAATATCAGGCGAAAACGGTATTTTAAATAAATATTTTCACTCCTTTAAAATAATAGCTTGGTTAGGTACTTAATTTTATATGTGAAGGATGATATTAAGCAAAATTATGTATTAGAAATGTTACCATAGGTGAATCTTCTGGATGTATTTTTTCAGTTCTTAAGCAGCATTTATAATGTGCAAGGTTAAGTATCGTAGAATCCCTTCCATGAGAACTGCCATGCTGTAATTTTAAAATTATTTAGTTTGAAAATATTTTACACTAATATATTGCAGCAAGTTCCGTCATTACAGGAGACTGGTTGTATGTCTTTCACATATTTAATAGCAGTTCGTCTTGTTAAAACATATAGGACATTTAGTTGCAGAACAAACATTACTACAATAAAAATAATACGTCGTTGCAGTAATTTATGTATATCTATGTTATTTCAGCTTCCAGGTTTCAATGTTGAGTTAAAAATCATGCTAATGACAGATATACGACCCTCCGCACAATTCAAATGTGATCTAATTCAATCTCTGAAGGACGTTTTCAAAAGTTCACGAGCTGGATTGTGATAAGTTTTCTCAGTCACGTGACCAAGTTCTGTCTCTTCCCAGGATCTTGAACGCCTCCCGAGTTGATCAAGGCTTCAAGAGGCGGGAATAAACATACATATTTAAAAAAATAATATATTGTTAAATGCGACGTCCACAGCACATTCTTTACACGTTGTTGTATTTAAATGACGCATAATATTTGTTTCATGCTTGCTTCCTCGAAATGTCAAACACACCGCATGCAGTTTCCCTTCGTTGTGTTTTTAGTTATGGGTACTGTTCAGAATTTTTTTTCGCACCGAATGGCGATTTTAGTTGGCCAATTGGCCGCGTGCTCTGCTCGAGAATAGAGTTAATAAAGAGCTGATCGAGAGGTCATCACGTGAAAATTCCATTACTTGTAAACTTCATTCGGGTTACTTTAAACTGAAATTTTGTCTTAACAACAATCTATCCTACTCTCCTGAACTATAGAAAATGACTTATGACAGCTGTACAGTTGGTCACGTGACTAGTGTAGAACGTTTTATAGATACCTTCGCTCCGTGCGAGTTGCGGGACCTCACACGAAACAAATGGGAATGTTCTATCTCCTGATCTCGTTCGATATACAACTTTCATGAGAAATTCTCCTATGATATTTAGTTTGAGACCTGCATTTCACACTAAATACGCGTGTATCTCGAGTCGCGTAGAAAGTGTTTTATTAGTTATATAATTCATTACTGAACTTCACAGGCGGCAAATGTTTCAAAATGGTGTGTTACTTGCCACTCAGAACTTACATTGAAAGTTGTTCAGCAGAAGCGACTTCATTAATGCCCAGTATGAAGTCTTGCCCATTGACTATTAACATTGTAAATAGGCTTACCCAGAAGTTTTATCAAATATTGTCATAAAATCATGTTTAGGAAGTATTTTAGCGCACTAATGTCTATTTGAACGTTATAACTTGAAACATTTCATGTATTCCAATTAATAATAATAAAAAAAAGATTTTCCCAAATACTGCAGTAAGTAATGATTTCTTACGTGATAGATTACAAACAAAAGAATACGAAACAGGAAAGTTAACCTATTTTTGAGGTGCATTTAATTTATTTTCGTACGACGTAAAACATTTTGATATGTGTGTTTAGCCAACATGAAAAAGATTTACTTCTGTGTAGCAATTAAAATATTACTATCTAAGTGACCACCAATGCAAAGAATACATTTGTATGCAATAATTATTCATTGAAAATTGTTCGTTGCGAAACTGTTTTATTACTAATTTACGAAAGTTTATATGTTAGAACGTATGAACACAGGGGAAATGTGTTCTTATCGTCGAAACAAGTATAAAACACAGTGGCTAGCCACAATACGTGCAGTATTATCTCACGTCAGCAGTTATGTAGTAAGCTCTCTTGCAGCACGTATTGTGGGTAAGGGAATGAGGGTTACTCGCTCATATCTGGAGATGTATAGGGGCGCTGCCAGCACACTGCGGGTATCTCTAGCTTCGTCACACCACATCGCAGAGGATTGCCAGCCGCACACACCAACCTTGACTATGATGTACGAACCTTGGCACGAGAGCCGTATAGTAAACTTCAGACGCTGGCCTGAGCCGGTGTGGATTATCGGAGTTCAACCACTACCACAGTCTCATTATGCCGGGCGTGTAGGAAGTTATGTATACTGAATATTGGAAAAAATCAAGCGAACGATTCTTTAGGTTAAATTTATTTTTGAGACTTCGTTTCTGAAAACATCTCTTCGCGGCTAAAATCTACTACCACCACTAATGATATGACTATGAACAGTCGTGTACAGGAAACATGCATTACACGTGCCGGAAAAATTCATAACAGCATTAGAGTCAACTTAGTACGCCAATTAGGAATGTTTGCAAATATTTTTTTACCTATGTGTAAATTATTTTATTAATTTTCATGTTGTTTGCCTCAGGAATTATGCAATATCACCTGAAGGCATTTTGTCTAATACTCTGCAATAGCATCGTTTGTATTTCTGAGTTACCACCCCACCCTCCCCGTGTTTAGGCCTATATAGGCTGAGACAGAACTCGTGATCTATAAGACTTCATAAGTGGCGCCAAGTTCTTCGTATTTTAATATTTACGTCAACTAACGTTTTCAATCATAAAAAAAAATAATTTTGATGCTAATCACGTAATGTTGCATAGTCCTGCGGTGTAAGGGTTGGGGCGGGGGGCTGTAATCGCACTCATGCACACAGTAGGAAAAAAATATGTCGTTGGAGAACAGGTTGAACTGATATTGTCATGATCACTTACGAGCAGACTACAAATTTCCCTTTATACAACTGAGGCGTTCATATGATATAACTCCTTGGTGTTAGGCAGATTGTATATCAGTCACGTTGCCAGATATGCTCTACCACCAGTTAATGTCTGTTAAATCAGACAAGTCTATTCAGGTTACTGTTTCTACACTGCAAACTGTAACTCTACCCTAGCCACTTGTAACCGTCTTTGGTGAAAGAACAGATAAACATTCAGGTTTTAATGGCTGATTTCTTACGAGGAGGCAACTAGGAGGTAAAGCTGGTATACACTGCACTGATTACGACAAAACTCGAAATATTATCTGTAGTAAAGCGGGTTTCATGAGATACAAAATAAGCGTTAAACTTGTGCAAAATTCTAACCTTAAGGGGTATTGATCCCTACCACCTTGGATTTATCCGTTTCTTCTCGATAACTTCTGTTCCATTCGAGGTATCAAAATTTTTGTCACGACAGGGCATAGATTGAAACTTAATCGATTTTCTGTAATGGCTGGAACCATATTATATTCATTCTTTTGCAACGGGAAACAGCCGAAAAGGAAAAATTACCATATTTACGGGAGCGACTACAGAGGCCTCAACATTAACAGAAACAATGCCATATGGATTCCAAAAAGTGAATGAAACAATGAACTATGCCTTGCCAGCGTAAAAATAGTACAACAATGTGTCTATTCCCTGATTTATAAGAAAAACCGTAAAACCTATCTGACAGGGATCAATCCCCCTTAAGGGCACCGCCTGCCAGCGCATGAGAGGCTCAAAAGCGACGGAGCTGTACGGTGGACCTTGAAGCGCACATCGAAAGCTGCGTCGCCTCAACGAGACAAGCGCTGAACTATCGTGCAAGCTTCCCGCCGAACTGTTTTTACTATGGGACACTAAGCGGTAACCATATAATATTATTGGTGGAAAGTCTGCAACTATGTTCAGTGCAGGTCGCAATCTGAGTTTCACAAACTTCCGGTTAGTACACTTTGAAGTACGGAAGTCAGGAATGACCGTTTTTTTTGGCCATGTTGGAGGACTAATAAATAGTGCTTTAAATGAGCTTGGCGTCTTAACAATGAGGTTCCGACCTTGTCTGAAGTATGTTTTCTTTTTGTACGTTGGCACAATGGGCACACGTGGAATATTCTCGTAGGAAAAACCTATTTACGAACACACTGCAACGCATTTGAAGCGTGGGGTAAGCGACCGCCTTAAGCAAACATTCTTGCTTAACATTTTGTCGTACTACATGGCCAAGTGATCTGTGGTCCTGTGCAGGTGAGTGACGCGAGCACTAGTATCGCTGTGAGAGTGTCGAGGGGAAGGAGGAGGGAGTAATACAGAGTGAGTGGAAGATATTGGTCAGCCTTAACATCGAGGTCTTCAGCGCTGGTGATGGGTGACATGAGGTGAGTATGGAGCAGCGCCGAATTGAAAGGTCGGAGGAAAAGGAAGACTGGCTGACCCAGGGTAGTAATCGGCATTTGGCGTAGCTGATAGGAAGGAGTAATGAACCAATACATTAACGTATTGTATAAATTCCAGTTAAAAATAATTTAGTAAGAAGGAAGTTTGTGGCAGGCCGAGGAAGGAAATGTCAAAAGTATGCATTGGCTGTGGTCTGCTCCACAACCCCTCCCTTTCCACATTTGAACAGATAAATGTAGCACCACGGGGACTCTAGACAATGAAGCCAAGCCTGTCTGTTGTGTTGCGGGGTTGTGCTGCCAGAGCTTTTCGAAAATAAATAACAAGTACATTTGTCTTGCTCTGCAAGGAAGGGAGGGGGAAGCCGCCCTAAGTGACGCTGGCCTACGACCACCCAAAAATATAGAAGAGTAGCGGGCAGTCAATCAGGGGCCGGTTTGTAAATAAAGGCACATATTCGTGTATAATTAATATTTCAGAGTTCATGTAATTATATGTTTAATCGTGCATAACATATATAACAATTGTAAGTAATTCTGTAATGTTTCATATTTGAAAAAAAAAATGGAAATTAAGGAAAAATAAACAGTATAGCGATCAGAATAGCTGAAGTTGCAAGAAGGCGTGGTTATGGTGACTATACAGCTCGGGGATTGGCTGTCAGGTTTTGAAGCAGGGTCACGTCGTGGCTCGCGGAAAGCGCGTGTTTTTGGGTGCCGTTCTGTTCTGTGAAATTCTCTTCAGTCGAGAGTGTGGTTACTTAAAGGCTAAAAGCGCTGCAAAAAATCTCATTAAAAACACCTTAGTTGGATATCACGCCATCTTCTTCTTTGTTTTAAACACACAACCATAAACAAAACAACAAAACACTACAGCACAACATCCATAGAACATAGAGTACAGATAAAGGGAAAAACAAGCACCGCATTATTCAACTTACACACATGCTACACATAGAAAATATTGGTCCAAACATTCCGCCCACCTTGTTTACTTCTGTTAACAACATGCATACCATCTCCAGTTAAATATATGACAACAATTTAAAGCACACGAGCAAAATTGAAAAAAATTTCATAATTCTTATTTTAGTCATGCCTGAAATGGCAATGGTGACACTTTCGACACAGGTCTCTTAAGATCACCAGCTACAGTTTTCACCAACACTGTCCGTACAAGTCCATCTTCACCAGGAAATGTGTCAATGATACGGCTGAGTTTCCACTGCTGGATTGGTAGTTCCTCATCCTTCATGATGACCAGTTCTCCTATCTGCAAATTTGACTTCTTCACCCACCACTTTGGCCGATCCAGGAGCCTGGAAAGATACTCTGCTGACCAACGTTGCCAGAAATGCTGCACCAGGCATTGTACCAGTTGCCATTTTTCACTCCGGCTTCCCACAACCCCCCTTGATGGGGTGCAGATGGGGGATTGAAGTGCCAAGATATGCCTTGTTCTGTAAGATACTGCTTCACTGACAACTAGTAATGTTCTGTGTTCATTAATGCAAACAAGTCTTTCAGTTCCCTAGCAGCACCAACAAAAGTAGTTCCACAGTCACTATACATGTCACTGGGCCTAACACGACGTGACACAAATCGCTTCAGTGTTGCAATGAAAGCAGCTGTCGACAAGTCACTCACAAGTTCTAAATGAACTGCTTTGGTCGCAAAATATATAAACAGTGCTACATAGCACTTGTATGTGATATTGCTCCTGCCTTTACAATAGCGAAGACTGAGTGGGCCTGCATAATCAACACCACAATGCAAAAAAAGGTCGAGCAGGGCATACCCTAGCAGCTGGAAGATCTCCCATTAATTGCTCTGCAGATTTTGCTTGATGGCGATGGCATTTCACACATTTTTTGACCATTTTCCTGATAATGTTTCTAGCTCCAGGTATCCAGTATTTTTGATGAATAATTGCCTGGACTAACTGCGGACCAGCATGAAGATTGTTTATGTGAGTATCCCATACTACTAGCTCGACAATCTTACTGTGTTTTGGAAGTAAGGTGGGGTGCTTTTGTTCTTCTGGGATGCAGGCTTTGTTCAGACGACCGCCCACCCTGAGCACCCCATCATCATCTAAAAATGGACAATGACTAGCAATGCAACTCTTTGCAGACACTGGCTTACCTTTTTTGAGGCACTGTATTTCTGATGTGAAACTTTCACCTTGTGCGATTTTGCACCCAATGGAACATAGCTTGATGAAGTTCCTCTACGGGTAAGGAGGAAGACATATTTCTTTCATTCCTTATTGTTCTGCAGTTTTTGCTAAATCTTAAGCACCAGGCAGTTACTCTCTGAAGTCTACTCAAATGATGACCATCTGTGTAGAATGGTACAGGCTACAGTCACTACTTGTCTCTGTTCACTTACAATGAGATGCTTGTCGATATCTCCTGATGTCTTACATGGCAACTGATGCTCCTGCAACCATGCTGGACCAGACCACCACAGTGGATGACAAGGTAGCTCCGGTGGAGATAACCCTCGTGATGCACAGTCAGCAGGATTGTCCCTACCATCAAAATGACGCCATTGGGATGGATCAACAAGGTCCTGGATCATTGAAACCCTATTTGCTACAAAGGTCTTCCAATGTTTAGGTGGTGATGCTACCCAAGCCAACACAATGGTTGAGTCTGTAAATGCTAATATAAATGTCATTTTGACTGTCAACGACTTCCTCACTGCATCCAGTAACTTAGCAAGAAGCACTGCACCACATAGTTCCAGGCGAGGTATGTACACTTGCTTTACTGGTGCTACTTTTGTTTTTCCAGCAACCAAGCGTACTACAATGGTGTCATCTTCATTGCGAGATCTTAAGTACACCGCACCTGCATAAGCTGCTTCAGATGCATCAAAAAACCCTATAAGTTCCATGGAACCGGACTTTGACAAAATTATCTGCCTATCTATTTTAATATTTTTGAGAATAGACAGTTCCTTGTTATGCTCCTCCCACATGTCGCAAACATAATTGGGAAGGGGATCATCCCACTGCAATTGCAATTCCTAGAGGGATTGAAGCAACAATTTTCCTCTAATTGTTACCGATGATAGCCATCCTAATGGATCAAACACTTTAGCAAGTTCTGACAGCAAAGCTCGTTTGGTCATAGTTAATTTTGGTGTCGCTGGACTTACAGACACAGCAAACTTGTCACTGCGTGGATGCCACTCAATTCCCAGTGCCTTGATTGACGTGTCATCAAACTTCAAGGGTACAACAGCATGTCTCAAAGAAGTCGGTACTGCATCTGTAATTTTTGGAAGACTGGATATCCACTGTCGCAGTTCAAAGCCTCATTTCTTCAATAACTGGATAAGTTGACTCTGCAACTCTATTGCTTCACTGACACTGTCTGCTCCTGTTAAAAGGTCGTCAACATAAAAATCCCTAAGGACAACAGATGATGCCATAGGAAATGCACCCTGTTCGTCTATTGCCAATTGCCTTAGACTTCTGATGGCCAGGTATGGTGCGCAACTTTCTCCATAAGTGACTGTAAGAAGCCTGTGATCTTGAATGGACTCTTCTGTTGATGATCTCCATACTATTCTCTGAAAATTAGTGTTTGCATCATGCACGCCAGCCTGGCGATACATTTTAGCAATATTCGCTACCAGGGGAACTGTATGCTCCCTAAATCTTATAAGCAAGGAAAATATGTCATCTTGCTGTTTTGGACCCACTAATAACTTATCATTCAACGATATACCTAATTTTGTCTTTGCCGATGCATCGAACACCACTCTCAGTTTTGTAGTATTGCTGCTCTCCTTCATTACAGCCAGGTGAGGAATGTCTTCTGATTCATCTGCTGAAATCTTCTGCATATGACCCAATGAAAGATATTCATCCATGAAGTTACGATACAGTTGGTATCTGTCTGACTGTTGTGTTAGCTGTCTCTCTTGTCTGAGTAATCTTGAGACAGCCAAACTGCGCGACTCTCCAAGATCTCGTTGATCATCT
>PNEQ01028159.1:0-11517 GCA_003012365.1 Medauroidea extradentata
TTTTGAAATTTTTTGAAATTTTCGAAATTTTGGAAAATTTTGGTAATTTGACACTCAAGGTCAGGGTCAAGGTTAAAGGTCAAGGTCATCCAACATGGCGGCCGGGGACGTGACGTCACAACATGGCGGACAAATCCACACTCGGCTGAAATCCACCCACCGGCTCCATGTGCCAGAACCGGCTAAATCTTACTACTCAACTGTACGTTTAAGATCGTTGTATAAATATGATTTCAAGACCAAGTGCTTTCTATGTACAATACCAATTGATGACGACTTTAGGCAAAAAGAGTTGAAAAATCCCTTAAGTAAACGTAGAAAATGGTGGTCAGTAGGAACTTTTAATATACAAAATTCATGTTTGAAAGCGGATTTAGCAAGAAAAGATAATCGTGGGGATGAAGTTGTTGGCCGTTTATCATCCGTTAATGATTTCGTGGCAGAAGAAATAGTTTATCATGATAACTGTCGTAAAAACTTTTGTAGGAAAGTTAAAACCTCAGAGAGCGCTGATCATGTCGCCGCCGCCTTGGAGGAAATTTATATGTTCATGGAAAAAAAAAACAATAGCAGCCAATTCACCCTACCAGAAATACGATCTGCAGTTACTGGGCACGTGCCTGATGACAAGACAATCAAGAAGAAACTCGTCAAAAAATTCGGAGATCGTGTAACAATCACAGTAGGGTCTAACCGATTCCAGCTTCCAATCATCGGTTTCACTGACACTGCACATAAAATACTGAGTGACTCTTGGTATGAAAAAAAACCAACAATATGCAAGACGAGCGGCTCAGGATTGTTAAAACTGCAGCAGAAATAGTAAGGCAAGATATACAGCACCATGTATACAATTCCAATACCTACCCACCAGCTGACAATTTTCTCCAGGATACAGAAACCTCAATAACTTCAACCTTGCTGACTTTTTTGAGGGAAGTGATGCTTAACAATTGAAAGACAGTTGAACAAATTGAAAATAAATGTCTTGCCATTTCACATGCTATTGTTTCTGCTGTTCGTCCTCGGAGCTTTGTGTCCTCAATAATGACTAGCCTTGCCATGCTGATCTACATTTGCATCCAAATATTTGGTGAACCTAATTTAAAGTTTGGGATTCTGTTCATCTTACCATGACACTCAAAATTTGGAAATTTCTGACATGGTTCATTCTAAACCAAGTTTCAAGGCAGGGTCCTTCACTCAGTTCGTGTTCGATAACGCTGACTTTAATGTATGTACCCTCGATGGAATGAACACATTTCACTTCATGGGTGGGATCAATTGCATTACGCCAGCAAGTTCTGCATACAAAGGATCTGAAATACCAAAGCTGTCGAATATGCCAAGTTCCAAAGAAAGTGGGCTACAGGGAATTATTCCAGTTAAAGCATTCCATGCAGAAGGAAAGGGATTACAGAATATGACTGTTCGAGATCTGGTAGTGCCTGAAGAAGTATCACGTCCATCAGCTCATTATGTCTTGTGGTTCTATGCTAAATGGAAGGGTAACCCCAATGTTCCCGAGTGGAAAGGTTATATGCGTTCACAAACAAAAGGTTTTTACAGCGAGAAGACTAAAATAGTCCTTCTGCCTTTCATTAATGCACCACTTTCAGACTATAACACTGTGTACACAGCTTTAAAATATTCTGCTATGTTGTGCGATGAAATGAAGCAGCACTGTCCGATCATAACCTTCGACCAACCCATACATTTGAAGAGCAGAGAAATAATTGCTGCTTCTTCATCTGACTCAACACTGCAAAAGTGTGTGATCAGACTTGGTTGCTTCCACCTGTTAATGTCATTTTTGGGTTGTATTGGCTACCTCATTGGTGGAAGTGGCCTAAAAGAGTTGCTAAATACTGTTTACGATCCTACATCAGTTGATCACGTGTTGCAAGGATGTGATCAATTTTATGAGGAAAATACCTAAATTAATTTTACACTTAGGCATGTTCGAGATTTTTATGAATTTGAAAGACATATAACTTTTTATGCAATGTGCAAATGGCAATCTATCATTCTCGGTTTTTTTATCCTCTACAACTATATTCTTGCGTACTTTTGGTTTAAGGTAATAATTTAGAATATATAATACATTATATGGACAAAAATGTGGCATTAAAATTATTATTGGTAAAAATATTGACTTTCAACTACTTGTATCGCGAAAACGGCTTGAGTAAGGAAAACATATATGAGAACTATTTTATGTGAAATTTCATTGTCTTTAATTCTGTACCTGAAGATTTTTCGCTATGACCAACCATTATAGAGATAAACGTGCAAAACCAAAAACATGCACACATTTCGGCACACCTGTAGTTAGTTCCACTCGCAGACTTCAGGACTTTTGGTATGTTCATCTCCAAACAACTCCGAACACATTCCAAAAGTAAAAAAACTCCGCACGAAAGTCTGTCTACAAACCATTCATTGACTGAATTAGTACTGTATGTAAACCGACTCGAAGCAGTTGAAAAGAGTTTTTATTTCGTGTGTTGTGACGGTGCACTGAGTTGAATTTAATGTCTTTCCGATAAATATGTTTTAACGAGGTATCAATTATTGTTTTTAATTGAGTAGTTAAATAATAAAATATTCTGTTTTCCATGTTGTCACTTTTTGTGAAATAATATCGTAAACATATTCTGTACCTTCTTTATACGATTTTGTTTTTACTGATATTAACAGTAGTTAAAAACAGAGTACTAACACGACGCACAAAAACATTAGTCAGGTGTCTCAAAAAGAAGTATTTGCTCATATTTTTTATCCGTATGAATATTTTTGTCTAACGTATTTCCTAAGATTTCATACGAATTATTTTCATGTATTATTTCCTTGTTTTGTGAGATATTTAATTTCTGTAATACTGTACGTGATTCAAATATCATGTATGATCAAATTTTTGCTGGGTTTAAAGAGCTTGTTTCGTACATTCCTGTATGTATTGTGTAAAGCATTGCTACTTTCCTATATTTTCTCTTCCGCTTCATCAACACGACGGGATTAGTAACTGAGTGTCCTCTGCGTACTGGAAATATTTAAAACACTTGAAGAATGATTTCTCTCCCACTATTCTTGCGAAATTTTAGTTTTTTACATCACATTCAAATAACTAAAAAAATTGTAAAAATTAGTTGATTATCTTTTATACGGTTATATATTAAGTTAAAACTAACTAATATTCTAAAAGACAACTATTCAGTTTACGTTTTGTTAAATGCCGCGGAAATGAAGAACTGCTGTATGGGTAACAACGAAACTTATGTTTTCTAATGAAATAAAATAGTAAATGTACAAATTCATTGCAAATGTATTACAAATAATGATACAATCAATTACGGCTATTTCACTAGACATTAGCGGTAACTTTAAAGAACAGTTCCACTTATGTGCTTTATCCAGTAAACTTAGACTAGAGTAACATGTTTGAAACTGCTATCCAGATGAGAGCTGGGAACCGATCGTACAGTGGTAGGTCAGTGGGTATTCGTTGTTGCGTCTCGCTGACCTTCAAATTGGTGCGCTCTGCGGGAGGTTGGGAGGGGCAAGTACAGACATTGTGACGAGAATGGGAACACGCCCTTCTCCACTGAAACAGGGAAGAAGCGACTTGGAGAAATAAACATTTGGATAAGTAGTATACACCCCATCAACTCCAAGGCAGCCAGTGTAAGTGCAGAGTGGAACGCGTTCTCCCTTTTGTTCGCATTCGTTCTCCCGTCTGTCATGTCCTGTAGTTTTGGAGTGGTGCAACGAGTTCACGCGGCTGCCAATAGGTAGCATATAAGTACAGCACATATCGGGTTATATACTGGCGCGCGACACACCATACAATAACTTCCTTTTCAGGACACGCGTTTTCAGTTCAATTGAAGTGAACGAGAGCTTAACACAAATTTAAACATCCAGACAATATAATTTCGTGTTGTTATTCCAGAAATAAAACATCTTCATAGTAAATATCAGCATATGA
This sequence comes from Medauroidea extradentata, assembly GCA_003012365.1. Lineage (NCBI taxonomy): Eukaryota > Metazoa > Arthropoda > Insecta > Phasmatodea > Phasmatidae > Medauroidea > Medauroidea extradentata. The sequence goes on from PNEQ01028159.1 coordinate 3,989, forward strand.
AATATCTACTGTAAAAAAGTCAACTTTATGCTAGAAAATTAAATTGCAATTTTAATGAATATATTTAAATATTAGTTTCGAAAATGATTTTAGGCTACAGTATCGCACCTAAAGAGATATCCGACAAAGTGATCCCGCCCAGTTTTTGTATATTCCGATATTTCTTGAGATGCAGGAAACCCCCCGAAAAAAGTTTTAAAAAAATTCTAAAAATAATTTTTCGTGGTCAGTCTACGTGAAATTTTTCTCCAATTCTTCTGCCACGCAACAATAATCCAAAACAAATAAAATCCGTGGCTGAGTTGCCCTTAAGCTCTCTAACCGACACTCTCGCAACACTTTCTCTCAAAAACGTTCCCTTTAACTCTCAGCCAATTATAGTCTCGGTGGACAGCTGACAAAACTAAATCGGTCTTTCCTCTGTATAGGTTTAATATTTCTTCACAAAATTGGCACAGGTTTACATTAACATATATTCGAACTTATACCAAATGCGTGCCCTTAATGATAATTATTAACAAAGATAATACTAAATTTCAATGCAGAGGATACGCGAAGCCAATGCCTCTTTGCTGACCTACTTTCTCAGCCCCTGAACTCTGCCTCCGACACCAGCTCAAGGTCTTGGACTAGCTAGTATCTCACGTATTATACAGCTTTCCCTTCCCTGCGTCGTTAAGGGTTAACTGGCCGTAAAACAATTCTAAATTAATCTCAAATCCTGCACCTCTCGCCAGTATACAAAACTGAATTAAACATAAATATCATTAAAGAAATTATTGTGATCAGGGAAAATGAAGCGAACAATTCTGATTACAATGAAATGTAAACTGACTCTCCATATAACTTACTCCACTTGCATTGTACATTATATTGAATGGCAAAGAGGCCTATTACAAATGATTCAGCCCTATTGCTCCTCAAACAATCTACCCCTTTTGTCAATGTGTGATTCAGTCCTATTGAGGTGATATCCTTGTGAAATTTGAATTAAAGCTGTTCTGACTCTCCGCATGCCTAGTTAACTTCTCATGTTGCTCTGCTTCACTTTAAAGACTTCGCAAGAATAAAGCACTTCTATTGGCGTCCCTTTGTCGGCCATGCTAAACCCCTTAAAAATCTTTAGAAAACTGGCATTGCATCTAAACATCTGTATAGTTTATTCACCTCTAACTTCGTACGATCTAGGAGTTGAATATATCCCCATTACAATTGCCTTGTTCAAACAACGTGTTTTAAGATCTGTTACCAGCACAATATACCTTTATTTACATTCTACTTCCTTTCCAGCTGTGCGATCATACTTCTATTTCCTGAGCCAGTCATCCTGTTCCCATAAATGCAATAACGAAATTTTTACGTAACTTATGGCTAAAAGCACTTTTTCCCCTTGAGCATAGGTTGGTTCTGTTTCAGATTGAATGTGAAGCAAAATGTACTGGTCTGTTGTCCTGCAATAAACAGCTGCCCTAACCATTTTTACTAGCAACGCACTTAATTGCAATCTACTTACTAGGGCCAAAGTTAACTAAGAATGGAGCAATGCTGATTAGCTGTTTTACATGATCAAATGCAGCCTGCTGTTTTACTGTTCACAACCACAACACATCTTTCTTTAGAAGATCTCCGAGTGGAGTTAGAATTTTAGAGAACCTTGGTACAAATCCAAAATTAGTTCATTAGCCCCAATAACTGCTGCAACTCCTTTTTGTTCTTGATTTCCTTCAATCTCTTTATTGCTTCTACTTTGTCCGGGTCTGTCAGCACACCAACCTTGCTTATTACAAAACCAACTTATTTAGCATGTGGTACACAATACTAAAATGTATCTGGGTTAGACTATATTGCATTTAACAACCCTAGCTAACACTTTCCCCAGTATTAGGTCATGATGTTATTTAATTTCTGTACACAGTAAAATATCACCAAAGTATTCAGTTTCTGACACTTCTGGAGCACTACCAAGTCCTAAGGTAACCTTACAAACCGATAACAACCATTGGTGTGTTCAATGTACATATCTAGCTTGACTATTAACCAAGAGGCACTTCGTAAAAACCTACTTTCAAATCCAGCACTGAGAACCACTTCTTATCTGTTAGGCTTGGGTTTACCTCATATATCTTTGAGATGGAACAATACTCTCGTAAGACATACCAGTTTACATCTTGGGGATCCAAACACAGCCACAGCGATACATTATGTTTCTCGAATACCACTTGGGCGTGAACCCACTCCATACATTTTGAGCACGACTTAACGATGTTAATGCTCTCCAAGCTCTACAGTCTCTTTCAATTTACTTTTAATTAAAAGGGGAACCTTTATGCTAGGATTGGCTACTGGAACTACTGCCTCTTTTAATTGTAATTTATAAACATCAGAAAAGCAATCGACTCCCTTGAATGCCTATTTATACTTACGTAATTTAAATTATAAAAAAAACATTTCTTTCACAGTCCTCCACCATTCTTCCAAATGTTCATTTTCTCCGTGTTAGGCCTAATTCAACACAGGTGGTCAACCCCAGTATTATAGCTGCTGCTTCATATAGAACAGCCATGAATTCTACAAGAGCTAACATTTTATTTGTTTCACATTCCACAACAAGTTTGCCGACTGGTATCTCATAGAACCTTCGAAATACTTGCAATCTCACTTTTGTTTTGCTCAGTTAGACCTCCGGTTTCAGTTTCTTGTACACTTTATGTATAAAAGCTTCTGAAGCCAATTTAAACTAAACATTCACACCTCTAACAAGCACATTTTTGTGTCACTCCTTGTCAGTACACTTGCTAATAGACTGTTCCACTGACAATACCTGCAAATGATCAGACTCACTACTTTTGTCTGCCCCACAGTTGAGTGGAATCATCTTACTATCCCACTGCGTTCCTTCCCGAGTGTCTTTTTTAATGTTAACTTTGGCATTGCTTATGCATGCTGCTGCAAAATTACTGAACCCTATACACTTGATTTTTTTCCATACGCCAGACAGTTGTGCTGTAATCTTTTTCAGACATTTGTATACACATTATCTCCACTACCCCGTGGGTGATACACTCTAAAATTATTTTGTTCTTCCCAGAGCAACCATAATCACTTCCTGTAATTTCTGACCTTCAGCTATTTACGTTGAGTGTTAACTCATCTCGGATACTTCCACTGATTTACAGGACACAACAACTTTATCCAAGAACAATATTTACGCAGCAGCTTTTCTTGTGTTGCGGGGGAATGTGACTACCAACTCCACTTATACCTTAATAGCTTCTGTTACTTTTCCATAAAATCACAAGGCTCACTTAACAACTTCAAATAAGTGTAAACATTTCAAACGGCTCACTTCTGACTTTTTTTCTGCCGAATGTACATTGTCTCATTTTTCAGAGGCATGCAATGTTCTCCAATATTTTAAGAATACTGTTAACCAGTTCTTCTGTAGCGCTACTTTCTGGTCTCCCGTGCACTACACACATTCAGCATTTCTGTCCTCATAAAATTCTCAAGTCTGGCCACTTGAGCTTTTACAGGCTTTCGGTTTGTTTCCACTGCTACGAAATAAGCCTCCACCTCTTGATAAAATATTTTGAAGTTTTGAACCACATCATCCCTCACTCAGTAAGAATAGCTTGTTGAAATCCAGTCCGACACAGTTGTGCAATCCTTTCATATGCCTTCACCCTTTTTATTCTACCGGGCCATGTTATGCTCTTCTTATATCTTATATGTAATACGAATAATTACTACATTATTACCTTTCCAAAACTGTTTTATTAATCTCTTCATGTAGCTACCATTATCAAGACACTTCCTACATCATACTGTCAACCTCTCAATGCCTTCAATTCCCACCAACTTCATATATAACACTTCTCAAGTTCTTATTATACACTGGTGTTAACAGTAGCATATACCACGCAATACAATCCAAAATAATAAATTAACTCCAGAACCTGTGCCTTATCGGCACACAAAATGTAAACCCTATATTCCCTGAAAAAAACATAAGTCTGAAAGCTGACCAGAATCAGTGGTTAAGTATTTTATCGCATATATAATTATGTTTCTTGTAGGTTAAAATTAAGTGTGTCTTTATGAATGAAATGTAACTGGAGCATGTGTACACATTTTACTGAAAAAAAATCCTGCTTTTGAAGCTAGCATGCTATTTTCCAATTTTCCATCACAAACATCGAGCTAGGCATTAATTACTAGCATTATGACGTCTAGCTTTGTTAGTTTCATTAACCTAGCCAAAAGTTGCAAATTGCACAAATAAATTACCTTAGAGGTATCAGTGGTATGCAGAATCATTGTACAAGGACGGCATACACGCAAGAAATATTGAGGAAATATGACAGAATGAAAGTTAGCAACTAAGGTACATTGAGAACAAATGTATCTTAAAACTGTTGTTAAAATGACCGACACGTATTGCTGCACTCGACTCTGTCCGCACATTCACATGGTTTAGCAAACAGTTGCTGGCAATTGTACCTTCTCCTTAATCAATGTGGCACGTAAATTTGCCTTGGACTGTGAGGTACCAAATCAAACAGAGCCACAAAACTCACCCCCCCCCCTGTCTAACTGGTCCATTTTATGTGCGGAAGTTGAAGTTAGAACTAGATTGTCTGTCACCTTGCCCTTTACTTTCTCTGCACCCACACTCCACGAACTTCTGCTTCTGTCTGTGTGTCCATGCTTCAGTGTCTAATTATTCCACAAGGTAGTAACATACATGCTACAGAACATCACTCTATTCCCTGTCAAATATGCTTATGTTAGAATCTTACCATTAATACTACCGGTAAGATAAACATACTATGGCATTCTTGTTTGTTACCTCAGCTTCATAAAAGTTTGTCTGTATGTTCCAATGTGCAGTAGATAATTTATGAAACTAAAAAAAAAAAAGTAAGTGTTTTGTTAATTTCAAATTTACTGCATGATTTTCACTGAAATGAAAGTTAGTAACATATCAAAATTTAAATATCTAGTTGCATAACTTGTGGCAAATAATAAAATATGTTTTTAACAAGTAACCTTGAACAACTCTTACAAAACTCTATTTTAAGGCTCACAAGCGAAGCAACTCCACTGTGTGATTGGGTTCAAAGATAGCAACTCCTATTAACAAACTGTTACGGCAAGAGATGAATTTTATGTCACTCTAGCCAGGCAACTAAGAAATTAGATACTTAAAATTCACTTGCCACTTTAAAATGTGTTTGCCACAATTAAATACAAAAATATGTTTCATAAAATTAGGGCTAGACTCGAAAGACACATTTTATAAGTTACTTAAAAAATTCATCAATTTCCTTCACAAATATTTCGAGTTCCTTCACAAATGTTTCGACAAGATTTTACCGGATTTTTCCAGTCGTCACTCCAGACCCACCAAATCTTACGCGATACCCACGTTCTTCCAGCCACTGGACCCCAATTGACAGTCAGTCTGGTCTACCTCAAAAATCGACCACAAAGGAGAGAGCAGGACCCCTTAAATACATAGTTTCAGCTTATTCCAGCGTTAAGCAACCAGACTGGCCGTTCACAACATTCAAGTTGGCTGGCGTCAGTTGCGGCAGTCTACTATTGCAAAAAAACTGCCAATTCTGGCACATGCCCCACTTAACCCATATTTTGCGCTAAGCGATCACCCTTTGTGCACTACTTCTTGCATACGGAAATGTAACCGCCTGGGTCCGATTAAACGTTCGCACCCAGAAGCTTCCACAAGAGCCACGCTAAGACAGAGCACAAAACAAATTTTATGTAGCTGCAACGAACCCAAACTTGAACCACGTGAAAATATTTATAAGTAAAACGCCTTCACTGGAAGACGAATGAAAACAGTCATAATACCTTCGCGAAGCGTGTTCATGGGGTTTCCCCTACGGCGTCGAACTTGATCCTTGCAGCGCAGGCTGAATGTAATATCTGGCTCACCAACTACGACGAAGGAGTCTGTGATACTGGTGTCCGACTTGCTAGCACGCAATCCTTCAAGCATCGTGCCTGATGGCAAACTTGTCACAACACTAGGCTCAACAGCGTCTTCTGGTCCACCTTCACTGTCCGCACGACTGCGTCCACACTCTGACTTGCGAAACTGAGGGTTGGTGCGTGACGGCTTGCGACGTAGTACCACAGCTTTAGCCTTGGTCTCTAACTGCTCTTCAGCCTGCTCCACCTCCTGCCAACATACCATGTTGTCACTTCAGTGAATGTCACTGAATTTCACGAACATTTGACACTGACAACATGCATCACGCAACTATCCAGACATGCAGCAATTGTTATTGTTGAATAAAACCTGCTTAAAGTAATGTAACCCCATTGGCACTTAACTCAAACACTGACACACACGCTCACAAGATGCAAATGATCACTCTCCCATCCCCCGTTTATGTTAGTATGTTGGCGTGTGAGTGTTTTGGTGTGTGAGTGTGTTGGTGTGTGAGTGTGTCGGTGTGTGAGTGTGTTGGTGTGTGAGTGTGTCGGTGTGTGAGTGTGTTGGTGTGTGAGTGTGTTGGTGTGTGAGTATGTTGGTGTGTGCGTTGGTGTGTGTGTGAATGTGGTGGTGTGTGTGAGTGTGTTGGTGTGTGTGCGTGAGTTGGTGTGTGTGCGTGAGTTGGTGTGTGTGTGAATATGTTGGAGTGTGTGAGTGTGTTGGTGTCTGTGTAAGTGTGTTTGTATGTATGAGTGTGTTGGTGTGTGAGTGTGTTGGTGTGTGAGTGTAGGTGTGTGGTGGTGTGTGAATATGTTGGTGTGTGCTACGTGTGTTGTTGTCTGTATAAGTGCGTTGGTGTGTGTGAGTGTGGTGGTGTGTGTGAGTGTGTTGGTGTATGTGAGTGTGGTGGTGTATGTAAGTGTGTTTGCGTGTGAATATGTTGGTGTGTGCTGGTGTGTTGGTGTCTATGTAAGTGTGTTTTTGGGTGAGTGTGTTGGTGTGTGAGTATGTTGGTGTGTGCGAGTGTGTTGGTGTGTGAGTGTGTTAATGTATGTGAGTGTGTTGGTGTGTGACTGTGTTGGTGTGTGTGGTGGTGTGAGAATATGTTGGTGTGTGCTAAATGTGTTGGTGTCTCTGTAAGTGCGTTGGTGTGTGTGAGTGTGTTTGTGTGTTAATATTTTGGTGTGTGCTGGTGTGTTGGTGTCTATGTAAGTGTGTTGGTGTGTGAGTGTGTTGGTGTGTGTGAGTGTGTTGGTGTATGTGAGTGTGGTGGTGTATGTAGGTGTGTTTGTGTATGAATATGTTGGTGTGTGCTGAGTGTGTTGGTGTCTGTGTAAGTGTGTTGATGTGTGTGAGTGTGTTGGTGTGTGTGTGTTGGTGTGTGAATGTTGTGGTGTGTGAGAGTGTGCTGGTGTGTGAATATTTTGGTGTGTGCTGGTGTGTTGGTGTCTATGTAAGTGTGTTGGTGTGTGAGTGTGTTGGTGTGTGTGTGTGTTGGTGTGTCTGAGTGTGTTGGTGTGTGTGTTGTTAGTTGAGTGTTTTGATGTGTGAGTGTGTTGGTGTGTGT